>JAMWEH010001875.1:0-105478 GCA_024721245.1 Mitragyna speciosa | reverse complement strand
TTGACAATTTAATTTACCATCAAATGTGGTACACATTTTCCTTTGATTATAGTTCATCCTATTAATAGCTAGCTGTTAATGAGTTTAGTTGTAAAAAATATCTAGATCTTAGATGGCTTTGTGTTGCTGTTAATTTTTGTTTTCACAGTTATTATGCCAGACGCGGTCTGAGTTCGAGACGTCACAAACTCCAAGGAAATCGTCATTGTGTGACATGAAGTCCACATAAATTCAAAAATTTATAAGTTACAGTGACGACTTTTGCCATTGTTAAAATATTGTCACAGTATATGTCACTAATAAGTCATTGTGACGATTTTAAAAGCTGTTAATCACAGAAGTATGGTATTTAGTGAGGAGTAAGAATAATTGCTTTTTGCTCATAAATAAATGTTATTAATACTAACTACCCATTCCTCTTATTGATTCTATAAACCAAATATCCCTAGATATTTGATTCAGCTATACATAATCCTATCAATATTCTTAAAAGCATTATTACGACTCGATCAACATTCAGACCTTAAAAGCGTTATTACGACTTTCTTGTCTTAAACTCTAGAGTCACACACATACCCAGAAATACGTTACTCAACTCAAGACTTCGAAAAATAACCAGTAGATTACAACTTACCTTCCCTAAGTTTGAATTTCCACAGCAGTTCGACATTACATGAAAAAGGAAAAAAAAATAGAAAAGCAAACAGTTACTCGAACCTATGAGTCTTGAAATGACGGAATTTTCCATCAGCTTGATCTTCTTCGATCATTCATGATTTCATCAAACTACAAAGCATTGGAAACTCATATAAGCATGATGACCACTTCAAAACTCAAGAATAGTGTGGTAAAAGACGAAGTCTGATGTGTTTCAATGCAGCAAGAGCATCCACAATGTTACTCCTCTCTTTTGGAGAAGCTCTAGAGCAATTCAATGCTACTTCCAAGATGGACGATATGCACTTCAATTCTTCTGTAAAATACTCTTGACCGGACCTTAGCAATTTAACATCTATAACCTTTTCTATTGCATCAGGCATTGATTTGCATACCCAACTCCTCAAGGTCAAATTTCCATCAAACATTTCATCACTGGGCTTTTTTCTTGTAATGACTTCCATTAGCATTATCCCATAACTATAAACATCACATTTGGACGACACTAATCCTTCTGATCCGTATTCTACAATCAAAACTTACCAACATTATATTTGAAAGAAACTAGAAATGAACTTTTATTGTAAATTTGTAACAACAAAGGCACATAGAACATATAGCAACTAATAACTTTTACCTGGTGCAATGTAACCCATTGTGGCGAGTGTCTTGGTGTATGCAACATAGTCTTCTTGACCCAAAAGCTTTGCCAAACCAAAGTCACTTACGTGTGCAACCATATCTTCATCAAGCAAGACATTACTGGGTTTCAGGTCACAATGAACCACCACTTCTGAGTAACCATGGTGAAGGTACTCTAATGCCCATGCCACATCAATCATTATGTTCAATCTTTGCATGACATCTAGGAAACAGTTGTGTGAATACAGCCACTTGTCTAGATTTCCATTAGGCATAAATTCAAGCACCAAAGCCTTGAAATCAAGATTAGAGCAACTAGTAATGACTTTAGTGATATTCCGATGACGAAGATTGCTCAACATATCGCATTCTGCTTTGAAACTCTTGAATGCTCTTTCTGTTTGCAAATTGAATACTTTCACTGCCAAAGTGCTCCCGTCATTAAGAATACATTTGTAAACAGATCCAAAACTTCCCATGCCAAGCAAATTGCTTTCGTCAAATCCGTTAGTTGCTTGCAGTAATTCATGATATGAAATTCTTTCTTGTGTTAAAACTGAAGCAATATTGGTTCCATTTGGAACCTCAGGCTTTTTTCGATATCTGAAGAAAACAAATACCCAGGCCATGGTGCCTACTATTCCTATGATCCCCATCAAAATAAATATAAGTGGAAGCAGCTTTGCTGTCCTCGATTTATGCATTGAGATGGCTTTGCATGGTGGGAAGTTGAACCTAGATGTTCCACACAATCCCTTATTAAACAGAAAGGATCTGTGAGTGAATTTTTTGAAAGGACCTCCAGATGGAATTTCGCCGCTCAAATTGTTGAAAGAAACATTCAAATATTTGAGATATGTTAGAGCCTCCATTGACTTGGGGATCAAACCAGAGAGGTTATTGTGGGATAGATCCAAAACTTCGAGGGCTAACATATCACCAACTGCTGTCGGAATTGATCCTTGCAAGCTGTTATTCGCCAGAGAAAGGTACTTTAAATATTGTAGACTTCCAATGGTACTAGGGATGTTACCCACGAAATGATTCATTGACAAGTCTAAAAATGTCAAAACCTTTAACTTTCCAATCTCCTCAGGCAAATATCCGACCAAGGAATTTGATGCCAAGCCAATTTCCAAGAGATCTTCAAGATTCCAGAAGCGTATTGGCATAGTAGAATGTAACAAGTTGAAACCTAAATGAAGATGCCCGATAGATGTAAGATTGCTAAAGCATCCTGGGATTGAACCCGAAATGTGATTATGGCTTAAAGTTAAGGCATTCAAACCATGTAAATAACAGAGATTGTCAGGAAGGGAGCCACTAATGGCATTATTTTCAAGATTCAATCCTTGAAGCCTTTGCATACCCCTTATAGTAATTGGAATTGATCCAGTCAAGTGATTGTCAAATAGACTTAAACTTATTAAATTGCTTAAATTTCCGATGCTCTCTGGAACGTTACCCCTGATCTTACAGCTGCCAGCATGAATCCTTTCGATACTAGAAAGGTTCCCAATGGAACTTGGGAGGACACCATTCAGAGGATTTCCTGTCACTGAGATTGTATCTAGCCATCTGCAATGTGTGAGGGAAGTGAAGAGGCTCATTTCTGGAGATGAAGATTCACTGGTCAAGTTGTTCCCAAATAGCTCCAGGCACGTAAGTTCTTGCAGATTGCCAATGGAATTCGGAACTGAACCTGTAAATGTGTTGTTAGAAAGAGCTATAACATTTAGTTGTGAACAGTTTGAGATAGATGCGGGTATGACTCCACTCAAATTATTCTTAGCTAGATGAAGTTCTTCCAAATTGGGTAGGCTATAACCCATATTTGATGGAAGATTGCCAGATAAATGGTTGTCAGACGCTGAAAGAGTCCATAATGTCGAGATGTTGAAGATTCCAACTGGTATCGAACCACTTAAGCTATTGGAATCCAGGAAAAGTCCCTTCAATGTGAACAAGTTGCTAACCTCATTTGGGATCAAACCTGTCATTTGAGAAATGACTGTAAGATAATTTGTAATTAAATACCTAGAACAATCCGCTTAGATATATCTGAGAAGCAGCTGCATAATATCCAGCTTAGGCCCAAAAAAAATATGAGATATATCCAGCCTATTAAGTGTAGTAGACGAAATAATGTGGCCTACAGTATGGCAACAGAAACTGGTGTTAGCTATATTGCTTAAGTGTTCTATGTTATGTGTCTCCACTAGCATAGGCCTCATAAAAGCTGTGGCACCATAATTATAATAGAATCATATGTTACTTATTCTGACAAGCAACATATTTATGGGGCCATACTGGTGGAGATTCTTAATATGACCAATTTACAAATGGAGGACGGTATATGCCAAATAGACACGATGAATATGGTACAGACAACATAAATATGTTAGATGCCATAATAACAATTTCTTAGTAGAAAGATTACCAAATTTTTTAGCATTTATCCGGCAAAATTATGATTAGGTGAATACACAAGACTAATAACATTTTACCCTAGTGTGATTTTCAAATAAACCACATGACTCCTTTATGGTTCAAAAAGCTATACATCACCTCATGTAATTTTGGTTAAAGTGTCAAACAGACAGAATTTACCTTCTGTAACGGTCCATGGGTAAAATATCCAAATTACCCAGTATAAGTACTAGAAATTACCATAGGGTGATGTGTAGATTTTAACACCATAAGAGGGTTATGCGGTTCATCCGAAAACTATAGCGGGAAAAGTGTATTTTTTTGGAAAAAAATACATGCATGCACAGTAATGAAACAGTTAAGTATTGAGGTAATTTGAATATTTTACCCACGCTTTATCACGAAGCTAATTTCTGTCACTTTGACACTTTAACCCAAATCCTAGGGGGTGATGTATAGGTTTTTAAACCATAAAGGAATCATGTAGTTTATTCGAAAATCACATAGGTATAGGGTATTTTACCCAATAATAAAACATCAATGAGAAAAAAATGGTTAGCAAATATAATAAAACTTTATGATATTTCATACGCTTACTGTCAAGACTGATTTACCTGTCAAGTGGTTCTCACCAACATCTAATCTCTCGAGCATGGTAAGGTTTCCAATCTCCCTTGGTATGGATCCACCGATTTTATTGTCCCTCAGAGACAAAATTCGAAGAAATGGGCATTGGTAAATGTTTGCTGAAATCTGCCCAGATATATTGTTACCACCTAGATAAAGCACTTCAAGTTTGGAAAAATTGTAGCACATATTTTGCGGAAGAGCACCGGAAAGGCTATTATTTGGGAGATATAGAACTTGCAGATTTGAGATATTGAATATGCTAATTGGTATAGTTCCAACAATATTGCTGCTTGATAATGAAAGGACCCTCAAATTTTGAAGATTCCCAATCTCTTCCGGAATTGCACCTGCCAAATTACAATAGGTAAAATTTCAAAGGATAACCTCCAATTTGTGGTTACAGCTAAGGGTAAAAACGAGATTGGAATCCACGAACTATAATACTATACAGTTAAAAAAAGTTTAAATCTGGCAGTAATTAAAGAATAATAAGAACGTAACCTTTCACATTGTTGTTGCCTAGATCTAACTCCTCAAGCATTTTTAAGTTCCCAATTTCTTTTGGTATGTACCCGTCGAACTGGTTGTGTGACAAAGATAACACCTCAAGTCCTGAACATTGGGAAAAACCTGATGGTATTTGACCATTCAACGGATTCCAAGATAAATTAAGAACTTTGAGACTTGGAAGATTGTGGCATATGTCAACAGGAAGGTTACCAGATATGTTGTTCATTGACATATCCATAATTTCGAGCTTTGATAAGTTAAGCAGAGGAAGAGGGAGGAAGCCAGTAAAAGAATTGTTTCTCAGTGACAAGTATAGAAGCTTATCCAAGAAACCAAACCATGACGGCAATTCTCCCACAAAACTGTTGTAGCTCAAATTCATGAATCTTAGTCGACGCAACGGAGCCATCTCTTCTGGCAGATTACCGTAAAAACTGTTATTACGCACGTCAAGAGAAACAAGAAATGAGAGGTTTCCTAGCTGTGGAGGAATCACGCCATGGAAACCCATGTTCGAAATATTTAAGGCAATCACCCTGTGATGACGAGAGCCACAAGTGACACCGACCCACTCGCAAACAGGAGAAGAAACGGACCAACTTTCTCCCAAGATTAAGTAAGGGTCAGAAACTATGTGATTTTTCAAGGCAAGAAGGGCTGATTGATCAGTGGTGATATTGGTTGTGGCCATGGCTGCCACAGAAGTAGCCAAAAAAAATCCCACAGCAATGAAGCAGCAAGTTCTCTCCATTTCTTTTACTTCAACTAACCTGAGCATAGAAAACGAGCATGGGAATATTCAGACAAGGGCCTAAGATATATTTAGCCTACTGGAAAGCTACATTATTGTTTTGCCTGCTAGTATCTTTGTTTGACCCGGAATTTGGCTAGAAGTCTTCTGGTGAAATTTGCGGTTTATGCTGACATAAAAATATGTTAAATTAAATTTATAAGCATAAATTAAACTCAATTTTAAAAACGTGAGTTTTAATTTATTTAAAAATGTAAATAATCTAAATAAATTTATAAATGGAAACTAAATCTCCAATGTGACTATAAATAAGCTACCTTTAATAATCAATTAAAAATTTTGATTTTTTCCCTGTGTTCCTTCAATCTTTCAAAATTGAACAAGGCAAAAATTGGGAATTAGAATATTGATTTTGTAGCACATGTATCTTTTTGATAATATTGACACCACCACTACTCTGTACTCATTCATGTATTATATAGCCCAAAGTTTATGCAAACAACTAAAGTAAAATATAAATTTTGAAGGTTTTTAACATAAATAACCTTTTGTTTTTTTTTTCTAATAAAATAAATGGCATCTACCTTTAACTAGTCAAAAGACAAAAGTGGCCCAAAAAAAAAGGTTAGTGATATACGGTACATATAACGCCTCCAACATCAAGGAACCCTGATAATAACAACAGGCGTCTGCATTAATTAATGTTGTTAGACTGAAAATTGGTAGATAGAAAATTAATTTGGACCGAAGATTTTAACTGAAAATGTGCCAATCATATCCAACTGGCATGTTATTGGTGACAATGATGTAGTTTGATATTTTTAGAAACGAATCCAAGCTCGGACAGCTTTTAAACTACTTGTGGTCTTATACTTTTCTTACTGGTATAATTACAATCCATTAGTTTCGCGTTCTTTCATGCAAAGTATACGATATAGTAATCCACGCCACGGGTCGAGGCCCCATAATTGGTTCGTTTTCATTTTTTATAATTTGAATTCTATGTAACTGTGCAGAATCATAAAATACCTCTACTAAATAACGGTGTAACTCTATTGAAGCGTGATATAAATATTTTTTACTCGAAACAACGTCATTTTTTCTTTTAAAATTTAATTTTGCTAGTCCAATTTCGTCCTTTCGTTTTTTACCTTTCAATTTTGTCCATGAAATTATAAGAAATGACAATTGTGAGGCCCTCTGACCCCACTCCACATGGCATAAGAGGATACTTACAAGTCCATGAGTTTAATATAAAAATAATAACACAAGAAAAACTTTGCTAATTTTTTATACTTTGAGTAAATATGAATGCAGCGCAACATGTAAAATTGTGCATTATGCAGTAAGACCCATATCTATTGACAAGAATATTAAATTCTCAACAAAGTGCTTAAAATTTGTGGAAGATGTCATATACATGGTCAAATTTAACTCCATTCTATCAATTAGTTTCCTCAAGGTGCTGGCATGGTTTAAGTTTATATACAGTTGATACGGGCATTATATTGGTTACAATATTTTGTGTATATGTACACAAAATTGTTGTACTTTTACAACTACTTGATTTCACAAATAATACATTCAATCATTTTCAAATATTTTGCACCTTCAAGGCATAAAACAATTCTCACTTGGCAACCTAAATTTTAGTGGAATACATTGCACTCTAAATTGTAAAAATTGGACATATTTTATGCCAAACTCTAATTATTGCCTCATTTGGGTGGAATCACTTATGGTTTTCATGAATATTGCAGAATAGTACAACGTAAAAACCACGCTCCATTACTTTATTTCAAGAATGAAATACAACAAATTTATTAGGGACAAGAAGATAATTTCACAATATTTTTCACATATCAAGGTTTTATCTTATTTTTGTGTAATACATTTGCCATAACTTGGTTATTGTAACTAAAGCAAATCAAATTTACTAGGAACATAAATGTAATTTCACTATGTCTTTTATGTATAATGGTTTTATTTGATTTTTTTCTTTAATACACTTGCCCTCATGATATTATTGTTGTCAAAGAATTATCTTATTTTCAAGCGGTACTAATCCATTGTTTTTGTGAAAACTATTAATGGTTTGATCTACATGGAGCAGTTTTTAAAGTTTAGGGTGCAATGTATTTGATTTTTAGAGTTCGGAGTGCAATATGTCCGAAATCAAAATTTGGTGTAACAAGTCGAATTAGTGTACAGTTTAAGGCTGTAAAACGGAATTTACCCATCATTTTGCGTGCAATAATTTTATGTTGATTTAAAATGGGAAATGAGGCATCGTAGGCAGTATAAGAATGCCTGCCTTATTTCCAACTAGTTTGCTGCATTAGCACATCGCGAGTTCTTTCCTTTTACAATTCAAAGATCTAATTTTTTGGAGGCAAAAACATTTCTATACATGGGGAAACATGAATTATCATTAGGGAAGTGACAGAAACCCTAAAGAATCACTCTACAACACAAGAATCATAAAAAAGAGATCAAGACTGCAGATTGCAGATTTTTATACTACTCTTTTTCTAATCATAAACATTGAAGAGTTCATAAAGAAAAGGATTTATTAAGAATCTATTGATCAAAGCAATGTTTGTTGTTCTAAACCTTGGTTCAATCAATCTCTTGATCACAATTATGTGACTAACCACAGCGATGTTTGTTGTTCTTAATGCTTAATTTGACTAACCACCATGATTATGAGTTATGTTATATTATGCATTGAGAGATGGTAGCATAATAATTCTACAACCATCAATTAATTGCTTATTGACAAGAGATTGTAATAAGTGGTTAGATACCCCTAAGAGTTTGCTCATCATAGCATTATTAGATTAATTGTTTAATGAGTTAACACCATAAGAGTGGGTTAATTTGTTTCATAATTGAATGAACCAAGATTTAGTTAATTAAATGTCGAGAGAGTTTAATTGATGCTTTTGAATAATTCAGGTCATAGCAAAGCATTGGTAATTCATAGGGTAATTAATTGTGGTTGAGTGTTAATTCTTAATATTCGTGGATTGTTGATTTTTTTGGAGTTTATTCGTTTTAGGCAATTTTAATTTGGTATTAAATTAATTTTAGAGTAGTTTCAATTTAGAAATTAGTTTAGTTTTCTCCAATTAGTTGAAAGCTTTAGACAAATAAAAAAATTAATAAGTGGCTAAATAGCTAATTCTCATAGTAACGATACTATACTCATTACATTATAAATTGTCACAATTCTGTGTACTTGCAAAAATTGCGCAACATTCCCATTTTTGCAATTGCCTCAATTAGCAGGAAAGGGTATATGATGCCTTTAACCGATGCCAACTTCTTTTCTGGATCAATATGACTCGATTAACACCCAATGCAGAATGCCAAATACAATATAAACATAAGAAAAGCAATATTAATTTAATAATTCTCATATAGCATTAACGAACATAAACTAATTATTATTGAAACTACCGAGGGAAGCAGAAGATTTACTTCGGCGGAACAAAATGTATTTATAGAGGGTAATAAAAACTTCTAAGAAAAATTTGTACGGATAAACCTTTAAATATTTAAGAAATTTTTCGAAAACTTTCAAAATTTTAAATAATTTTCTAGATGGGCGAGGTCCCTCCCCGCTGCTCCCTAGGTCTATCTATGATTGAAACATGGACTTAAATAACTTACCACTGAGCATGAATAATGCATGGCCAAATTACACTTTAACCCATATGATTTTTAACTCTTTATGGTTTAAAAAATTATACTTTACCCTCTCTTCGTTTTTACTTAAGGGTCATATCATGGTTCAAAGACCGACTCGGCCGAGTTGGAACCAGATCGGAGCAAGCCAGTCCGATACCATTCTGGTACCACTCGGAGACGACGGAATCGCCGAGAAATCGGCCAATCTCGGTCATCTCGGACCGAATTGGAACCAAGTCGGTGCGAATCGGCCGATTCGAAACCGAATCGGACGATTCAAATCAGAGTATGAACTACTCATATTTCAAAGCAATAAGACAGATACAATACTTACCTGACTTCTGGTGGCTTGGTACGACTCATTTGCCGGCGATTGGGGTCTATTTGCCAGCGGTTGGGGTTTCTAATTTGGGGGTTTTTTTTATGTTTATGGCTTTTATTTGTTTGGATTTTGATGAGATGGTGGTGGAGGTTGAGTAGAGTTATGTGGTGGTGATGTTGAGGCAGGCAACAGGTTGAGGGTCTGAGGGACTGACCGAAGAAGATGATGGCTTCTCTTCCCTCCTTTTTTTTTTTTTGGTTGTTGTTGCTGCGTGTTTTTGGAATAAAACTTCAAAAACGCGTAGCATCTTTTTACTCCAAAAACGCGCAGCATTTTCATCTTCCGTTTTTTGTTTTTTGTTCTTTGTTTGGTTTTTTTTTTGTTTTTTTTTTGTTGCTGCGTGTTTTTGGAATAAAACTCCAAAAACGCGCAGCATTTTTTCACTCCAAAAACGTGCAGCTTCTTTTTTTTTTTTTAAATAATGCAACTGCCCACCCACGTGCAATGCATTGAGTAGGAATTTTTTTTTTTTATGAAGGCTTTTTTTTTTTAATATTGCAAACACTGCCTATGTGCAATGCGTTTCCCTTTTTTTGAATAAAATGCGCAGGCCTTTTTTTTATGAAGACTTTTTTTTTTAACATAATGCAGGTATTGCCCACGTGTAATGCATCCCTTTTTTATATGTTGAACGTGCAATGCATTTCCTATTTTTTAATCTCATTTTATATCAGATTCAGTCTATTTAAAGACCAAGTCCCATAGACTAGAGATCAAGTTTCTTTTCTCGGTAAGCCATAGATACCAAACTTCCTGACAGGCAGCTCTTTTGAAATCAATTTTGTCACCCTTAAGCAAAATTTCAAATTAGTTTTCTTTTACTTTATTTATTAATAGGGTTTTTTAGGTAAACATGGTTTTTTGTTTTTATAATGTTTTATTTTTTACATATTCTTCATATGTATATATATATTATTGTTATGGTGTATATATATATTATATTCTAGATTTGTATATGTATACATATGTGCATATATATATTGTTGTTGTTATAATATACACACATGTACATACATATATTATTCTTGATATGTATATATATTATTGTAGTAATACACACGCACATAATATATTATTGTTTAAATTTTAGTAAAAATATTCTTTAAAAAATTGGACTAATGATTATTCAAATAAGTTAATATGTAAATAAGATTTGCAAGTTACTAACATAATCTAAATAATTATTTTTCTTCTTGTCAAATTCCAACTCATTACTTGTAGTACTTTTTGACATATTACTGATACTAACCATTTATGATGGCCTATGTAACAGGTGAAATGACAAGTAAGAATATTGGTTGGGAATATGGTACACCTGCAGGTGCAAATAGAAAAGTTGTGAGATGTAATTATTGCGAGATATAATTATTGACATGTATGAACGTTCAAAATAATATTTGACCTTTTTCTAATTCTTTGCATTTTATTTAATGTAATTCCTTTTTAAAGACGTAGATTATTTTTTTATATCGATAAAAATGGTACATTTTAAAGATTTTATTTATTTGTTTTTTTGATTATTTTTGTTTAGCATACTTTTATTCATATTTTGAATGATTATTTATAGTTTTTAGAATAAAAATTGATTCAAATTGTGCGTCTCACCGAGACCGCGACCGATACACCGAGTCCGATATGAAACGGTATGCACCGCCACCGCCACCGCGACCGCGACATTAAATCATGGGTCATATAGACGAGGCATGTGTAGTAAGGCACCAAAGGAGATTGACTTTTAGTTTTGAGGCTTGGTTTCTGGCTTAGCATCCACAGCGTGACCAGCATATGAGTAGCACATGCTGCAGCTTCCTTAGCTGCTCCCGCCACAGCAAGCACAGGCGCAAGATCAATAACCAATGGGGTAATCTTCATCGCCAATCGGCTTCTCTGTTACATTTGATGCAAACGATAATAAAATCATGCACAATAGTGTCAGCATACCATATCAATCAATTTATGATATGCAAACAAGTATTTCTTTTGTACACAGAACAATTATTAAATTGTCAAAAGGATATCTTACTTTTAGCCAAATCCCTGGCTGCCACCTCCGAGACAACCATCAGAGCTGCAGCCAAAAGGCAGAGGAAAAGAATTGCCTTAGAACCCATATTTTTCTTGCAAAGCTAAGTTTATGTACCAAAATTTTAGTATTGAGAAGGATGAGCATGCTTAGGCATTTGCTTCGCTATTTAAAGGAAATTCCGGTGATATACATACATTTGGCATAATTGACAGATTCCACGGACTTTAAGGCGGTGTTTGGATTAGGGAATCAAGGAGGAGAACGTATATGAGTAGTTATGACATTCATTGTTGATGTTTAGAAAATAACTATCACTATCATTCAATTGAAATGAAAGTGATCAATTGGAGTTTCTATCGTTCTTCACAAAATACTATTCTATCAAATTCATTAACTATTTTTAGAGGGAACGATACCCATTTCATTACTAAACCAAACATGTTAGGGGAATCATTAAAAACTATACTCATAGTGAAGTTAATGATATTTATAATGATAGTGATTAAAAAATTTGAACCAAACGGCTTCTAATATGTGACCAAAAAGTCAAACTTATCATCAATTACATTTCTACATTTCTTTGGGGAAATATAAAGGAAAGTTTGGTTGCATTATCCAAATCGATTTTGTGCACATGTTAGAGGGGAAGATAGTCGATTATGCACTTTAAAGTTCAATTATATTTGGTATCGATTGTCTGATGTGAAATTGTATCAAATTAATGTAAAACTAAGTTGTATTACTAGTGATATGCCATATTTCACATTATATATATTTCAACATCGAAGGAATTAGACAGAGGATTCGAACCCGTCTCAATCATGTGCATAGATAAGGTCGATCATGGGTCCTCACAATTGCATAAAGGATTTAGACCTATTGATGGTTCAGAGTTAAAAAGCTAAAAATAGACAGACAAGATTGATCCAGTAAGACCAAATTTAAAAATAAAAAAAAAAATCTACATCATCATGAAGTGACAAATGATAACACCACATTTGAGCAGAGTTAAACCATCATTCAGCACCATTACTCCTTTCAAGTGACATGTTACGCGCAACTCAAATTGTGCAAAATGGAAGTTGCACAACTTGCGGAGCCCCGTTCCTAATAAGGTCCATGTACACGGTCACAAATGGTTGCGTTACTATTTTTTGGTATTTAATATTTGGAATTTGAATTAATATGCTTCCCTAGGTTTCATATATTTCTAGTCAGAGTTTTAAAAGGGGAAATAGCCATTTCTGGCCCTGGGCTTTTATGTAAAACAGTAACGGTCCTTAAATGTCCCCCTCGCCCTTTATTTTTTGAGCAACTATTCAATTTAAATAAAACAGTTTCTTAATCTTTTTCTTTGATTTTTAAGTCCCTCAATTTTTTGTGAAAAACCAACAATGGATTTTTTTCTTGACTCTTTTAGTTGCTAAACCTGTTTTTCTATGCCAACTCAATCCTAACTAATACTAACATAATATAATAGAAAAACATGCTCATTATTTCTGAATTTGAAACCAACACAAATGAATGTCAAAAAGGGAACAGTAGAAATTGATTAACTCCTTTTCTCCACATAAGATTTAAGCCTTAGTTGGGCTATGTCAATTGCACCCAATTTTGCCTCAAAATTAATTAAAAAAAATGAACTGCTCTAATCAGCTATAATTGATATGCCTCGATTTTGACCACAAATTATTGGACTATTACAGCCTGACAACTGTTCAAGTCCATCCGTTGTAATAGGCTCATAGGGACTTTGCTGCTAAATGGATAGAATTAATTTTTGATTGTGCATTTTAGCGCTTTTACTTGTGGTGGTTTAAACTTTAAAAATCAAAAACTTGTTTAACAGAGACCAGGTTGGCGTACAAAACAAAATATAGGGACTAAAATAATCAGAAAAAAAGATTAGAGACAGTTATTATCTTGCATCAAAAGTATTATAGATTGAAAAAAAGGAAAATGAACTATTATTTTTTATATAAAAAAGTTTATATATTAAAAAGGAGAAGAAAAATAATTATGTATTCTTATAGTTTTACATAACAAGTTAGAGACGAAAAATATTATTTATCCATTTTAAGATGACATAAGGTGCAAATTGAATTGAATACGTTAAATGTGTGCAAAGAACCTGATGACTAAAAAAGTGAAAAAATTACCTAAACGTTGTTGTGATCGTATAAATCACATATTTGATTGAATTAAAGATAAAAAACATAATAAAAACTCTAGATAATGATTTTTTTTAATGATAAGTTACTTACCATGCTAGTGATACATGCCCAAAAAAAAAAAGAACTTTTTAAGGATCCCTAAAAGTTCTTCATATTGGCGCAACCGTTTTCTTTACATTAAAAGAACTCCCCTTTGTCAAATTAGTTTCAATTAAATGATAATACATAGATAACAGATGAAAATGACCATTGTAGAAGAGAAGGAGAATTCTAATTGTAACATAATTATCATAACTATTACTACACAAATACTTTCGTGATCAATGGTCGTGGTTTTCAAATTATTATTATTACAATAATTATTGAAGGAGAATTCCAAATGACTATGATAACTTAAAGTGTTTTTAAGAATTTTCTTCTGTTTCTCTCTTATTAAAATATAGCATTCGAATAGTAAAATTTTATAATATTATCCCTAGCACTAGAAAACCAAATATTTTTGTTAAAAATGGATTTTATTTGACAGTTAATTGATGACCTGTTGCAATAAAAAATATTAAATAAACTTAGGGCTCGTTTGATAAAACTAGACTTTGAAAACTTAATTTTGAATTTTAAAATTTGTGTCGAAAATGTTAAATTGCTGAATTTATAAAACTCTAACATTTTATAATTAACTGATTTGAGTAATAAGATTTTCATCTTATCTTTGAAAAATGAAATAGTTACGAGATAGTGTATAAGTATATCTACGTGCTTGTGTGTGAGAGAGAGTGTTTGTGTGTGTATACGTGCGTGCGTGTTTGTATGAGAAAGAAATGCGAGCTAGATTGTATGTATATGTGTGTGCAAAAGCATGTGAAGATGTGTATGTGAGAGAAAGAGAGTGCAAGTAGTATGAGAGAAAGAGATTCTCTATATACTATGTGCAAGAAAAAAACTGTCTGTGTGTGCGTGCGTCCTTAAGATAGAAAAATGTCTATGTTTAAAAGAGAGAGAGAGAGAGAGAGAGAGAGAGAGAGAGAGAGAGAGAGTTTGTCTGTGTATATGTATGACTGAGAGGGAGAAAAAGTGTGTGCATGCTTATGTGTAAAAGAAAGAGGTTGTGTATGCGTAAGTACGAGTGTGTTTGTGTGTAGGGGTGTAATTGAGCCAATCTCGAATACCACATGCTCGAGCTCGTCGAGCATACAAATTTAAGGCTCGAGCTCGACTCGAGCCATATTCGAACATATTCGAGCTCGAGCTTGAGTTCGAATCAAATCCCAACTTTCTTACAAATTTGGGGGGTCAATCTTTAAATTAAGAAAATTTTATAAGGGCTAAAAATATAAGGAATAAAAAGTTATATACTTCAGATATTTACATACAAGTCCCTTAATTATTTTTAATTTTTAGACAAAGGTCCTCAACCAAAGTGGGTAGCTGACCACTGTCGCCTGCCACGAGCTGCCAGCAGTCCGCCGCCTACAATCGCCGTCGATGATTTTTTTCGCTTTAAAAATGCATCATTGGACTCATTTTTTGGCATAAATTATAGATCTAAGTTTAGATTTGGGCAAAAATAGACCAAATTGCGTAGATCTAAAGAAAAAGTCACGAGTAGGCAAACATTGACCACGGGCAAATCAGCTCTTATTGAGATAATCTTTGCACCAAAATGATTAGGACAGTCTATAGAACAAGAATCCATAAACAATTAGCCACAAACAAGATCGAAAAGGCATAAATATGAGCTTAAAAAAGCCATAGTTTTTGATTCAACAAATACTCCAAAAAATACCACCAAATATCATAAAATAGCAACAATCGATTTTGTGTGAGCGTGGATGTCACTGCTAGTGTGTTTGTGCGTGTCTTTGTGGGTGTGATTTTGTGAGTGTGTGTGTGTCCAGTGAAGTTGTAGACATGAAGCAAAGAGAAGACAGTCAAATCGGCAAAGAGAAATGAGACGACAGTGGAAAAGAATGGGCCAATTGCCCTATTTTTTCTTTTTTGTTATTTTTTTACATTAAAATGATTTTACCAAATTACCCACAATATTTAAAGTTATAATGGATGAAAAATGTAATTTGCCTAAAAGGATTAGACCTTTTAGTAATTTTACATATATAAAATAAAAATAATAATACAATTATGTGTGTACGCAAATAGCTCGATGAGCACTCGAGATAGATACATAAAAGCTTGAAATTAGCTCAATAATTTATTCGAGCTGCTCGAGCTCGACTTGAGCTCAGTTAATTTCGAGTCGAGCCTTTGACCGAGCTTGCGAGCAGTTCGGTTCGTTTACGCCCTAAGAGTGCACTAATTATGCATATTATTTATTGATATTTTATCTTAATTATAGCCAAATATTATGCTAAATGCTTGAATTTTATTATTATTTGGTTTTTATGTGGCTTAATAGGATTCAAATGAGGAAAGTAATCTTTCAAGGAAAATTTTCAGAAGATTTGCTGCGGTAAAGTGCGCCCACGCCTTATCTAGATTGGAAGTACAGATTTCGTGAGACTTGGAGTATCGTTGATTGGAGTTTGATTGGCAATTGGAAACTAAATTAGTTTCCTAATTTTAGAAGACTCTTTCAGTAGTAAATTCCTCTCTATGCTTATTTGGTAATTAAATGGAATTGGATTTAGAGAAGGAAAGGGAAATCTTTCCTTTCCATCAAATGTGGCGTGAGATTGAGAAAGAAACAAAGACGGGAAAGACGGAAGGAAAGAAGTGACTTCCTTGGACTGCAACGGAATCAACGAAAAGAAGGCAATATTCAATATTATTCTGTAGTTTTAGTTGAGAGCTATTCTTGAATATTCTCCAGTTTTTAGTTTAGTTTTAGAGTTTTAGTTTTTCTTTTTCTTTTCTTTCAAGACTTGTAAGCACAATTGTCATGGGTACCTTTGTTTGCGTTTTCTTCATGGATCGTAGCTAAACTTCTTTCTGGTTGCAGAATAATCAAAGCACGGTTTCATATCAATTGTGAGATCTTTCAATATTTGTTTAAATTGCAATTCATGTGTTAATGAGTATTTAGTTATTTTATATTTATCGATTGATTATGATCATTTTGATTTAATTGAATAAATATGGCCAAGTTATTCAATTGTCTGAATGATTTAGTACTAATTAAAACATCTGGTCCGTATGTATTTGGATGTTTTGATATCAGTGGCGAATGACACAATTTCATTACCTCACAAGTAGTCTAATCTGTGTCATAGAAAGTAACTAATCTAGTTTAAATGAACCCTGCATGTGTGTTTGTTAACTAGAATTGGGTCTTTCTAGTTTTAAGGCTGCAATTAGATTAAATCCTATGAGCGTCTCTAGGGTTATCTATTTAGCAAGCGAAGTAGTCTAAGAGCATCTCTTAACTACGAGGTAATTAAGGAAAGACTAGTGGTACAACGGTTGCTGGACTGCTATAACTGATTTATTCGTAAATACATGAGTTATCCTATGTGTCAATGATCGATTGGATGAACCATTGCTGAGATTGTTTCGGTACCAGAGCTTGTTATTCATTTATTTTATTACTTTAATTCCATTTTAATTATTGCATATCTATCTCTTATATTTAATTACGAATTGATAAAAACTCTCCCCCCAATTTTTACTGCATTTTTCTTGAAAGCAATAATTCTACTAGTTTTCCCTGAGGAGACTAGCCTACTCGCTGCTATACACGTTCACTTTGGAGAGTAGGTTAAATAATAAATTAATTTTTGACTGGTTGACACCCACCACACCCCTATTTGTGTGTGTGAAAGAGAGAGGAAATACAAGTATTTAGACTTTAACAAATTAGGTGAAAATTTTTTCACCTATAATTTTTGAACATAAATTGGGCAGTGCTTCATGTATTCAGTACTAACTGAATTTTGTTATCAAACATAGCGAATCTAAAAACCTTTGAATCCATTACTACTTAGCAATAACTAAAATTATCAATAAGCTCTTAAATTACACATAGTATATATTTGTTTAAAATTTGAAAATATATTGCCTATATTTTGAAAATATATTGCTTAATCGAGTGTTTAATTACCATACCAAGTAAAATATATGCCAGACTTCTTGATTATTTAATTGTTCATAATCCAAAGTAAGAACTTCAAATCTTACAACAAATTTCAAAGAATGAGATTACGCAAGTAAAAGAATTGATTCCAAGTATGCATAGGGCAAAAATATGTAAGAAAAGAGTGGCATAAAAATGAATAGAAAAAGAATATATAATTAGCTTTTGTATTAAGTGTCCTAATATGCATCAATTATATAATTAATTCAATTCACTGGTCAATTCGCCTAAAATCCTAACTAGTTATAATTAGGGACCATACTAATCTAAACTCCGAAAATCGGAGACCAAATTTGCCAAGTTAAAATTTTGGCCAATGGCAATTTGATTCTGACCGTTAGCCATTGTTGAATATTCTTTAATCGTCTATTTTCGGCCCAGTGGGGAATGACATTGAAAATTTAGAAATTACTTTTGTCATCTTCCCAAATATAGCGGGAATTGTCAAGATTTGAAAATTTGAAATTCTTTAATCCGAAATTACTTTCGGATTTGAATTTTGTCTCTGATTTTCTGTCTGGACTTGTCAAGATGCGTCATTGTTCTGTAGGAAAAAATCGGATTCAGGAACACATTGTCCTTAAGATTGATCATGGTTCAGCTCAAGCTATGACAGTTCAACACTTCGTCATTTGGCATATACGCATAGTTTCCTATCTGGACTTGTCAAGATGTGTCATTGTTCTGTAGGAAAAAATCGGATTCAGGACCACAATGTCCTTAAGAATGATCATGGTTCAGCTCAAGCTATGACAGTTCAACACTTCGTCGTTTGGCATATACGCATAGTTTTCTGTCTGGACTTGTCAAGATGTGTCGTTGTTCTGTAGGAAAAAATCGGCTTCAGGACCACAATGTCCTTAAGAATAATCGTGTTTCAGCTCAAGCTATGACAGTTCAACACCTCATCATCTGGCATATACGCATAGTTTTCTATTTGGACTTGTCAAGATGTGTCATTGTTCTGCAGGAAAAAATTGGGTTCAGGACCACAATGTCCTTAAGAATGATCATGGTTCAGCTCAGGCTATGACGGTTCAACACTTCATCATTTGGCATATATGCATAGTTTTCACTAAATATACAAATTGTTTCTTTTCATTATTTAAATATGATAAGGCTGATTTCAAGTGTGTGAAACTTATTTGAGCATAGTTACACTATCATTTCAGCATGGTTACGCCTTTCAAGTGACATGTTACGCACAACTCGAATTGTGCAAAATTAAAGTTGCAGAACTTGCGGAGTCCCGTTCCCAATAAGGTCCATGTATACGGTCACAAATGGTTGCGCTACTATTTTTTGGTATCTAATATTTGGAATTTGAATTAATATGATTCCCTAGGTTTCATATATTTCTAGTCAGAGTTTTAAAAGGGGAAATAGCCATGTTTGGTCCTGGGCTTTTATTTAAAACTCCTGTTGTGCATAAAATTTTCATTTGCTTTATTTGTTGACCCGAGAACAAGCACTTCTCTTCAAAATATCGGAATAGTTAGGTCTTTGCTTGTTTGTACAATAGGTAGAAAATTCTTACATGAACTCAAATGTCGGCTGCATCTCATTCATTTTTTATTTGAATTCAGTTTTTAATGACAAAATCTTTATAATAAATTCCACAAGTGAGCAACGCAGAAGGATTGTGCTAACAAAGTCAGTTGGGATGTTTAACGTGCGAAACAGATTGTCATTGAAATTCTAATACTTTCAAGGAGCGCATGTATTGACTTTCAGCTACTCAGATTTACTGCAGATTGCACTGTTCTACTATCATGTTAGATGCGTTTCATACTAGCATTTTTGTAACTTGTTATGTTAACCCTAATTTAAAAAAATTCAACGCTTTTATACGGCATCATCAAAAGATGATTTCCAGTGTTAAAACTCATATCTATCTTCTACAAAACAAAAATAGAGGCCTCCAAGCAGGCAGGCATTCACGTGGCTAGTTAATTAACAAGGAAATGTTTGAAGAGAGTGTTGAAGTCCCTAGTTGAAAACTAGGTCACGTGAAAGTTTGCCAACAGATCGAATCATCTCAGAACTCGCAACTTGCATAGAGTCTTTTTCAATTTTGGAGATTAATAACTAGTGGAGAAAAGATAAACTCCTATATTAGATGAATTAAATTTAGTTAAAGAGACAGAATAAAATTCTCTTTACAATCAAGTGGTTGAGTATTTCGGATATGATAGAATATGATTAGATTATGATAAGATTAGATTTAAACTCATTTATTATTGCCTAGGTTCATTGTACCAATTACTTGTACAAGCCTATAAATAGAACATTATCCAAAGACGGGACAAATGGACGCATTATGACCATGCGAAATAAGATAACAATTTAAGGGAACCTTGGAAAAATCAAATGCAATTATGCAATTGTTAGTATGTATCAACGGGCAAGGGAACTGACAACTGAGATGAGAATTTTCGCGACAGAGTATTGATTTCGTTCATTTTTCACATTTCATAAAATCACAAGAGAGGTATGTGATCATATTAAAAAGGTATAGAGACTATGTGATCAAAAGCGATATAACAATAAATATTTCATAATTTACCCAACTTTTTTTTTTTTTTTGAGCAAAAGATGAGGATATGTATTGATATTAACTAGTGAAGATTTTACAAAAGCAACAGTGCCACTATCCTAGCTCTATATCTGCACAGCATATACAAGCTAGTTACAAAAGTTAACCCTATTATATGTTCAGTGTAATACCACTACAAATGCAAAAAGGGAGGTCTAGCTTTCAAAGATTCTATGAGATAAGCCCCATTCAAGTGCAAGCTTCCAGCTTCTATAAGTAATAGGAGTCTTTCTGCCCAAATTTTTAATTAATATGCATGTCTTTTATGAACCATGTAAAAGGTCTACTCATACTTTTGCGAACTTTAATAATATATCTTGAGTTTATGAACTTTAATGACATAATCCACTTAATCATCTCAGATAACATAACTTGTTTATCGCATTAATTCTGTCATGTGAAACTCTCCCTAGATGAAATAGGATTTGATCAAGTATCAACCATTTAAATCTATTGGGCTTCATGAAGTTTTTACAGGTACATATAAATTTCATCTTTGGCAGTTTCTTCCTGTATTATTCGTTTTTTCCGTTGTCCTTCTCCTTCCATGAACAAAGGATTCTTTTTTACCTTAGGCTTCTTGGACAAAGGATTTAAGGTTAATAAAAGATTTTTTTTTTAAATGCACTAGATACCAACTGATATTAGTTGATATTTGAACAAAGGTTTTAAGATACCGGATTAAGTACTCTAATTTAGGTTAATTCACATATTGGATCTCTTATTTTCTGAATAATAGATGGAAGAATGCTCGTCAGGTTGTAAATTCTTCAATATTTTTGACATCATAAAAAGAAATAATTAATAATGTTGCGAACTTTGCCAAGCGAATTTTTTCCCCCCTTTTTTTTTGGGTTTTCAAGTGAATGGAAAAAAATCAAGCATCTGTTGACTTAAAGTTATATCTTAATTTATTCCGACAAGTTAACTGAAAGAAGAAGAAAAGGAGAAAGAAAATAGAAAAAACAACTAGCATGGCATACATGCTCAAATGGAAAACCAAATTAATGAAAAAGAAAATAAACAAAGTATGCATATTTGTGGATCAAAGCATAATTGCTCTTGAAACTTGGAACGGATAACTAAACTTCCAAATTAACTCACATAATTAAAATAGAAAGAATATTTACGTTCGCAATAGTTCACCTCATGGTAATAGACATCAATGATTAAGCTATTATTCGTATTGCGAACCACATTACATTAATACTTAGCAGCTACTTTTATCATTTCGTGCCAACGAGGCATGTAGTAAGACACCAAAGCAGATTGACTTTTAGTTTTGAGGCTTAGCATCCACAGCCTGACCAGAATATGAGCAGCACCTGCTGCAGCTTCCATAGCTGCTGCCGCCACAGCAACCATAGGGGCACGATCCATACGGAGGGTCCGTTTTATATGTAGGAGGGTATTCATCATTGCCAATCTTCTTCGCTGTTACATTTGATGCAAACGATAATAAAATCATGCACAATAGAGTCAGCATACCATATCAATCAATATATGATATGCAAACAAGTATTTGTTTTGTACACAGAAAAATTATTAAATTGTCAAAAGGATATCTTACTTTCAGCCAAATCCCTGGCTGCCACCTCCGAGACAACCATCAGAGCAGCAGCCAAAAGGCAGAGGAAAAGAATTGCCTTAGAACCCATATTTTTCTTGCAAAGCTAAGTTTATGTACTCAAATTTTAGTATTGAGATGGATGAGCATGCTTAGGCATTTGCTTCGCTATTTAAAGGAAATTCCGGTGACACACGTACAATTGGCATAATTGATAGATTCCACGGACTTTAAGGCAGTGTTTGGACGAGGGAATCAAGGAGGAGAACGCATATGAGTAGTTACATCCATTATTGATATTTAGAAAACAACTATCACTATCATTCAATCGAAATGAAAGTAATTAATTGGAGTCTCTATTTTTCTTCACAAAATGCTATTCTATCAAATTCATTTACCATTTTTAGGGGGAACGATACCCATTTCATTACTAAATCAAACATGTTAGGGGAATCACCAAAAACCATACTCATAATAGGGTTAATGAAATTTATAATGATAGTAATTAAGAAATTTGAACCAAACGGCTTCTAATATGTGACCAAAAAGTCAAACTTATCATCAATTACAGTTCTGCATTTCTTTGTGGAAATATAATGGATAGTTTGGTTGCATTATCCAAATCGATTTTGTGCACATGTTAGAGGGGAAGATAGTCGATTATGCACTTTAAAGTTCAATTATTTTTGGTATCGATTGTCTGATGTGAAATTGTATCAAATTAATGTAAAACTAAGTTGTATTACGAGTGATGTGCCATATTTTCACATTATATATATTTCAACATCAAAGGAATTAGATAGAGGAGTTGAACCCATATCAATCATGTGCGTAGATAAGGTCGGTCATGGATCCTCACAAGTGCATAAAGGATTTAGACCTATTGATGGTTCAGAGTTAAAAAGCTAAAAAATAACGAACAAGATTGATCTAATAAGACCAAATTTAAAAATAAAAAAATCTACATCGTCATGAAGTGACAAATGGTAACATCACATTTGAGCAGAGTTACACTATCATTTCAGCACGATTACTCCTTTCAAGTGACATGTAATGCGCAACTCAAATTGTGCAAAATGGAAGTTGCACAACTTGAAAAGCCCCGTTCCCAATAAGGTCCATGTATATGGTCACAAATGGTTGCGTTACCATGTTTTGGTATTTAATATTTGGAATTTGAATTAAGATGCTTCCCTAGGTTTCATATATTTCTAGTCAGAGTTTTAAAAGAGGAAATAGCCATTTTTGGCCCTGGGCTTTTATTGAAAACTCCTGTCGATTGTGCATAAAATTTTCATTTGCTTGAATCTCCCCCTCCCCCTTTATTTTTTTAGCAACTATTCAATTTAAATAAAACAGTTTCTTAATCTTTTTCCTTGATTTTTAAGTCCCTCAATTTTTGGTGAAAAAACAACAATGAATTTTTTCTTGACTCTTTTAGTTGCTAAACCTGTTTTTCTATGCCAACTCAATCCTAACTAATACTAACATAATATAATAGAAAATACATGCTCATTATTTCTGATTTTGAAACCAACACAAATGAATGTCAAAAAGGGAAGACTAGCAATTGATTAACTCCTTTTCTCCACATAAGATTTAAGCCTTAGTTGGGCTATGTCAATTGCACCCAATTTTGCCTCAAAATTTAAATTAAAAAAAAATGAACTGCCCTAATCAGCTATAATTGATATGCCTCGATTTTGACCACAAATTATTGGACTATTACAGCCTGACAACTGTTCAAGTCCATCCATTGTAATAGGCTCGTATTGACTTTGCTGCTAAATGGATAGAATTAATTTTTGATTGTGCATTTTAGCGCTTTTACTTGCGGTGGTTTCAACTTTAAAAATAAAAAACTTGTTTAACAGAGACTAGGGTGGCGAACAAAACAAAATTTAGGGACTAAAATAATCAGGAAAAAAAGATTAGAGACAGTTATTATCCTGCATCAAAAGTATTATAGATTGAAAAAAAGGAAAATGAACTATTATTTTTTATATAAAAAGTTTGTATATTAAAAAGGAGAAGAAAAAATATTATGTATTCTTATTGTTTTATATAACAAGTTAGAGATGAAAAATATTATTTACCCATTTTAAGATTACATAAGGTGCAAATTGAATTGAATACGTTAAATGTGTGCAAAGAACCTGATGACTAAAAAAGTGAAAAATTTTACTAAACGTTGTTGTGATCATAGAAACCACATAGTTGATTAAATTAAAGATAAAAAACATAATGAAAACTCTAGATAATGATTTTTTTAATGATAAGTTACTTACCATGCTAGTGATACATACAAAAAAAAAATTTAAAGATCCCTAAGAGCACTTCATATTGGCACAACCGTTTTCTTTACACTAAAAAAACTCCTTTTTGTCAAATTAGTTTCAATTAAATAATAATACATAGATAACAGATGAAAATGACCACTGTAGAAGAGAAGGAGAATTCTAATTGTAATATAATTATCATAACTATTACTGCACAAATACTGCTAATTTAAAATGTTTTTAAGAATTTTCTTCTGCTTCTCTCTTATTAAAATATAGCATTCGAATAGTAAAATTTTATAATATTATCCCTAGCACTAGATAACCAAATGTTTTTATAAAAAATGGATTTTATTTGACAGTTAATTGATGACCTATTGCAATAAAAAATATTAAATAAACTTGGGGCTCGTTTGATAAAACTAGACTTTGAACACTTAATTTTGAATTTTAAAATTTATGCATCGAAAATGTTAAATTGCTAAATTTACAAAATTATAACATTTTATAATTAACTGATTTGAGCAATAAGATTTTCATTTTATCTTTGAAAAATGAAATAGTTACTAGATGTGTATAAGTATATCTACGTGTTTGTGTGTGAGAGAGAGTGTTTGTGCGTGGGTGTATGCGTGCATGCGTGTTTGTATGAGAAAGAGAAAGTGAGCATTCGTTTGTGAGCTAGATTGTATGTGTACGTGTGTGCAAAAGCATGTGAAGATGTGTATGTGAGAGAAAGAGAGTGCAAGTAGCATGAGAGAAAGAGATTCTCTATATACGCATGCGTTTGATAGAGAGAAAGTGTGTATGTGCAAGAAAATGACAATGTGCGTGTGCATGCGTCCTTAAGATAGAAAAAAGTCTATGTTTAAGAGAGAGAGAGAGAGAGAGAGAGAGAGAGAGAGAGAGAGAGAGAGAGTTTGTGCGTGTATGTGTATGATTGAGAGGGAGAAAAAGTGCGTGCATGTATATCTGTGAAAGAAAGAGGTTGTGTATGCGTAAGTATGATTGTGTTTGTGTGTGTGTGAAAGAGAGAGGAAATACATGTATTTCGAATTTAACAAATTAGGTGAAAATTTTTTCACCTATAATTTTTGAACATAAATTGGACAGTGCTTCATGTATTAAGTACTAACTGAATTTTGTTATCAAACATAGCGAATCTAAGAACCTCTGAATCCATTACTATTTAGCAATAAGTAATATGATCGATAAGCTCTTAAATTACACATAATATATATTTGTTAAAATTTGAAAATATATTGCTTGAAAATATATGCTAGACCTCTTGATTAGTTAATTGTTCATAATACAAAGTAAGAATTTCAAATCTTACAACAAATTTCAAAGAACGAGATTACGCAAGTAAAAGAATTGATTCCAAGTATGCATAGGGAAAAATATGTAAGAAAATAGTGGCATAAAAATGAATAGAAAAAGAATATATAATTAGCTTTTCTATTAAGTGTCCTAATATACATCAATTATATAATTAATTCAATTCACAGGTCAATTCGCCTAAAATCCTAACTATTTATAATTAGGGACCATACTAATCTAAACTCCAAAAATCGGAGACAAAATTGGCCAAGTCAAAATTTTGGCCAATGGCAATTTGATTCTGACCGTTAGCCATTGTTGAATATTCTTTAATCGTCTATTTTCGGCCCAGTTGGGAATGACATTGAAAATTTAGATTTTACTTTTTGTCACCTTCCCAAATATAGGGGGAATTGTCAAGATTTGAAAATTTGAAATTCTTTAATCCGAAATTACTTTCGGATTTGAATTTTATCTCTGACTTTCTGTCTGGACTTGTCAAGATGCGTCATTGTTCTGTAGGAAAAAATCGGATTCAGGAACACATTGTCCTTAAGAATGATCATGGTTCAGCTCAAGCTATGACAGTTCAACACTTCATCATTTGGCATATACGCATAGTTTCCTATCTGGACTTGTCAAGATGTGTCATTGTTCTGTAGGAAAAAATCGGATTCAGGACCACAATGTCCTTAAGAATGATCATGGTTCAGCTCAAGCTATGACAGTTCAACACTTCGTCATTTGGCATATACGCATAGTTTTCTGTCTGGACTTGTCAAGATGTGTCGTTGTTCTGTAGGAAAAAATCGGCTTCAGGACCACAATGTCCTTAAGAATAATCGTGTTTCAGCTCAAGCTATGACAGTTCAACACGTCATCATTTGGCATAGACGCATAGTTTTCTATCTGGACTTGTCAAGATGTGTCATTGTTCTCTAGGAAAAAATCGGATTCAGGACCACAATGTCCTCAAGAATGATCATGGTTCAGCTCAAGCTATGACAGTTCAACACTTCATCATTTGGCATATATGCATAGTTTTCGCTAAATATACAAATTGTTTCTTTTCATTATTTAAATATGATATGGCTGATTATAAGTCTGTGAAACTTATCCACTTTAAGCGGTAATTAAGAATGCTTTTGGGGTGCATATTTCTGATTTGAATTGTCATTAAATCAATGGAAAAGGGGGCGTAAACTGTGAATATCTCGACCATACGAAACCAATTGAAATTATAATTTTATAGTCCAACTCTCCACATGGAATTAGTAAAGTATCGAAATACAATTGTACATGAACTAGCACAGCACCTGACAAATTAATGCTCTTACAACCGTGGAGGCCATGGCACTATATTGACGACCGTGGATTAGATATACACATATATAAGTACGTAAACAAAAGAAAATTGTAAGAGTCAAGTAATATGGAAGATAAGAGAAAGAATGGGGTAAGGAAGAGAATCAGAGAGTTGAATAGAAGAGGAAGAATTATTATTGAAAAGATGAAGATTACAGAATATCTGGATACATCAACAACATAACTGCTTTCTATAGCTACACTTCATTATATAGAGCAAATGAATGAAACAGTTATCATTTCTCCAATACTAACTACTAACAACCCTTCTAACTAACTCTAACAATTTTGCCAGGTCAGCTATGAGGGATTTGTTCCCACAGTTCCAAATGGTTGCTCTATCATCTTTTCTCTACTTGGTTAATCTCCTGTATCACAGCTTCAGGTCATTACAATGCTCCCCTCTTAAAACAATCCTAGTCTCTAGGATTGAAGGAAGGAAACTGAGTTTTAATGACAGACCAATTGTCCCAAGTAGCATCTTCTCTATCCAGATTCTTCCAACTAATTAAAACTGATCAACTTCTTTACCACTTCTGACTATGGTTCTTCTGTCAACAATAGCTTCAGAGGCCACAGAAAACACTCCTTCTTCATCTATCTGAGGTAACTCCTTACTTGTAAGTGCACCCTTAGGTGACTTTTTTAGCAAGGACACGTGAAAAATAGGATGTATTGTAGCTCCCACAGGCAATTGGAGCATATAGGCAACTAATCCAATCTTCTATTCAACTTGGAATGGCCCATAATATCTAGCTGTTAGCTTTAAATTGTTTCTTAAAGCTAAGGAGAATTGTCTGTAGGTTTGGATCTTGAGATACACCCAATCTCCTTCTTGAAAGCTTTTGTCAGTTCTCTTCTTATCTGCATTTTGCTTCATTCTATTCTGGGCTTGTATCAAGTTATCTTTTAGCATAACATTACAGTTGCCCTCTCTCTCAACCAATCTTCTACTATTGCAACTCCAGTGCAATCAGGGTCCAAGCCTAACTGTGATGGTTTGTACCCATACAGAGCTTGGAAGTGTATCATTTGTAAAGCAGAATGGAAGTTGGTGTTATACCACCACTCCACAGCTTCGAGATACTTCTTCCATCTTCCTGGTTGTTGCATGCACATGGCTCTTGAGTAAGTTTCCACACACCTGTTCATCCTCTTAGTATGGCCATCTAACTGAGGATGATAAGAGCTAGACATGTTCAGATTAGTTCCCATTTGGTTGAACAACTCTTGCCAAAATATACTTGTGAAAACCTTGTCTCTATCTAAAACTATAGACTTGGGCAGTCCATGTAATTTGAAAATGTTGTCAAAGAAAACTTTGGCAACTCCTTTAGCTGTGTAGTGCGAGCTTCGAGGAATGAAATATGCGTACTTGATGAACCTATCCATAACTACGTATATAATATCTGACCTCAAGGAGAAAAGTCCCTCAATGAAATCCATGGATATATGTTGCCACACTTTCTGGTACAATGAGGGGTTGTAATAGACCAGGATAGTTGCATTGTTCACCCCTTGCACCTCTTGCATATGTCACAATTTTGCACAAATTCTTCCACTTCACTCTTCATCCCAGGCTAAGCAAAGTCCTTCAATCTCGGATAAGTTACCATAATCCCTGAGTGACCCCCAATCACTGACTCATGCATACAAGCTATCAGTTGCTGTCTTAGATCAATTTCGGAACCAATTAGAATTCTCCCCTTATACTTGATGGTACCATTGTTGCACGAATAATCAGTTAAGGTGAAATTCCCCACTGCTAGAGCACTTAGTAATTTCTTTACTTTTTCATCTTCCTTGCAATTGTCTATCACCTTAACTAACCAAGCAGGTTTGATTATCGACACAGCATGCACTTCACCCATCTCATCCTGTTCTTGACTCCTTTTCCTAGATAGAGTATCTGCAGCCACATTATCTTTTCCCCCTTTGTATTGTATTTTGTAATCCAATCCTACCAATCTGAACAGCCATTTCTGTTGGAGTGTCATGGTTATCTTCTGCTCCATCAAAAACTTCAAGCTTTCTTAATCTGTCCTTATGATGAAATGAGAACCCATCAGATAATGTCTCCACTTGGTGATAGCTGTGATAAGTGATAACAATTCTTTCTCATAAGTGGACAAGGCCTGATTTTTCTGTCTTAATGCTTGACTCATGTAGGCAATGGGGTGACCTTGCTGCATAAGAACAGCCCCAATAGTGTAATAACTAGCATCAGTTTCCAAGATAAATGGTTTGGAAAAATTAGGTAGAGCTATTACAAATGTATTGCTCAAAGCATACTTCAACTGTTGGAAAGCCTCTTGAGCTACTTCACTCCATTCAAATGCGTTCTTTGTGGGAAGGTCATTCAAGGGTTTAACTAGTCTTCCATACCCTTTTATAAACCTTCTATAATATCCAGTCAATCCCCAAAAACTCCTTAATGATTTCACATTGTTAGGAATAGGCCAACTCACCATAGCTTCAATCTTTGCACGGTCAGCCATCACACCTGATCCAGTTGCTACATAACCCAAATACTCTACCTTATCTTGACCAAAGGAACACTTGGATAGTTTGACAAATAAGGAGTGGGTTCTGAGTTTTTCAAAAACCAAGGATAGATAAGAAAGGTGTTCTGACATACTATTGCTATAGATTAGGATATCATCAAAAAAAAAAAAAACAAAGACAAACTTCCTAAGATATGGTTCAAAGATTGAGTTCATAATGGCCTGAAATATGGCTGGTGCATTAGTGAGCCCAAAGAGCATCACTAAAAATTCGTACAATCCTAAGTGAGTTCTAAATGCAGTTTTTGGAAAATCTTCTGGGTTCATACGAATTTGATGATATCCAACTCTTAAGTCTAATTTAGAAAATATCTTGGCCCCATGTAACTCATCCAACAGATCATCAATCAAGGGAATAGGAAATTTGTCTTTAATTGTAAGACTATTTACCTGTTTGTAGTCAATATAAATTCTTTAGCTTCCATCCTTTTTTCTTCACAAGAAGAGCAGGGGAAGCATAAGGGCTATGGTTAGGTCTAATCACTCCACTGTTTAATGTGTCTTTAATTTGGTTTTCTATTTTTGTTTTTTGTTTATGAGGGTGCCTATATGGAGTGATTTTAAAAGGTCTTGCATCAGGTTTCGACTCAATATGATGGTCTAATTTGCTCTGGGGTTGTAAGTTTTTTGGTTCACAGAAAAGTTCCTTATATTGATCTAATAAATGGGATAGAGTGTTTAGAATAGTAGATACCTGAACTATTTGTGAGTTTACCATGAAAGATTGTTGCAGCGGTTAAGTGACTCCCTTCTCCACTTCTGGAATTAGTTGCTTTTGTTTCACCTGTAGCTATATCTTTTCAAAATCTCCTTGCAGTCTAATTTGTTGGCCCTCCTTCTTGAATGTTAACTTCAACTCCTTGAAAGTGAAAGTCATAGGGCTATAATGCCTCATCCAATCCACCCCCAAAATCATGTCATATAGTTCCAGCTCAATCACAAAAACATCATGTTCAAAGCTGTGTCCTTGCATACTCCAAGACATTCTTGGGATCCACTTGCAACAGTATAACTCCTTTCCATCTGCAATCTTTACCTTGAATGGATGATGGTTCTTATCCTTTTCTGGTAAGAATTGAGCTACGATTGGTTTAATAAAACAATGAGTACTGCCCCCATCCAGTAATATAGAAATCTCCTGGTCACTGTAATTTCCTTTCATCTTTATAGTACTAGAGGTTAGTTCTCCAATCACTGTATGCAAGGAAATGACTGTATCATTCTCTTTTCTTATTCCTTCATGCTCAATTATTTCTTCATTCTCTGTTGTGCTAGCTTCTGCTTTGCTCCATTCAAGATCATCTACCAATTTATACGCACAGATAAACGTGAAATTGTTTGAAAGACCAAGTATGAATTTCGAACCTTTCCTCTTGGATGAACTAGACTCTAGAATCAGCACCAAAGCCTTGAACATACATGCAAGATGAACAATTCAAAAATTCAAAAAAGCTTTGAACCTCCTTATGGAACGAACAAGAACTCAAGAAATCAGTACCTAGAATGCTTGATCAAACTAATAAGGAAACTCTAAGTTAGGGTTTTTGAACTTGGAATCACTCTACAAGCTCGGGGGTTGTTCTTAGTCAGCAAAGAACAAAAGAAAGCACTCAATTTGAGAACTCACAAATTTATTAATCATCAAACTTATAAAATTTGTATGAATAGTGACCCCTATTTATAGGGTTACATGAATGATTCTAGAACTTAGAAATCAAAGCAACAATTTAAACCTAAACATTAACCAATTGAAATAGTTAACTTAAAATAACTTGGAACTAAATTGGAAGTCTTAAAACACAAAAATAGCAGAGTTCTAAAAAGATAAAAAGTGCCTCCAAACATGCAATTGGGTTGGTCGTCCAAGCTCCAAAGCCCAATGGACCAAAACGTGAACTCCAATTTGATATTTGGCTTCAATCTTCAACTTAATGCTATATAGGTTGGACGGTTGCGCCTTGATGATCCATGTATCCATTTGAGCAGCCCAAATACTAAGTTGTGAAGCTTCTTTGTAATTGAACTTGATCCATAACCAAAGCTCCAATTCTTGACCCAATAAACACACTTGAATAACTTGATCACCAAGTCCATTGAGAGACCCAAAGTCACGAATTACACCATAGCAGTCACAAAGCTTGAACGTTCTCCTCATGATCAACCATGATTTGATCTCATCTTGGTCCAAACGAGTTGCTCCATGAGAATGTCCAAGCATTAAGATTGTAAGCACTCCTAGGATCACATCACTAACACTAACAACTTTGCCAAGTCAACTAAGAGGGATTTGTTCCCGCAAATCCATATGGTTGCTCTATCTTCTTTTCTCTACTTAGTTAATCTCCCGTATCACAGCTCCAGGTCATTGCAAAAATTTTCAAAACTCTAATCCCCTATTGAAAAATAATTGTCAGCAACCTTCTATCTTAATGACCACGTACTTTGGTTTGTGGTGGGATGGAGATGGCATGTGTATCAGAATCGTCCCATAATTTTATCAGTTATAGAGACTACCATGGAAGTCATGGGACTACTATTGATGAAGAAGGACAAGAATAATAACATTTTCAAATAAGTAAATGAAAGAATAATTTCAAGACACTAACTCATTATTTTGAAAAATATTCTTAGCCACCTTCTATATTAATTACTAGTTTGGTTTTTAGCATGCGGTGGTATGGAGATCGCATGCATGTCGATGTCGTTCCATAACTTTAACGTAGACTAGGATATACACCTATATAAATAAGTAAACGAAAGAAAAATTTTACGACGTTAATTCCACATTGAAAAGTATTCTCAGTCACTTTCTATAATTAATACTTTGGTTTTTAGCATATTGTTGGGATACAGATCGCATGCATGTCCATATCGTTCCAGAACTTCAACGTGGACTAGAATATATAAAATTATAGTTTCGTACTTTAACTTGTGTGGTTTCAATGATTGGACAGTATTTTGTCAGCTAATCATTTCAATGAATGCAACATGTGCGAAAATTTCTAATAATAGACTAAAACGATCAAGTTCAGTGAACAAGTTCAACGCATGGTACAACAATTGCTTAGAATTACAAGTACTATTGCTTGGATGCTTGTAACAGTCGCTACAACATGTGTATAAATATGGAATAGTAGCATGTATGGCTTTATGATCTGTGTGCTTTGTTCACAATTGAATGTAGTTGATGTAATATGCCTAATTGTTGCAACGTGCATTGTACGTCAAGAAATAGGATGCAATATGTGAACTTGTAAATATAAATATGTTGCAGTGCTGTGTAAGAGTTACGAAAAGTTATGTATGGTATTTCGAATGTAACATGTCAGCTAATTAGTATAACAATGCTAAATTATTGTGTAACACTTCTTCCACGGCAATCCATTTCAATGTATGCTCAACTGTGATGGCCTTTAGACTGATCGATTTATATATGGACGATGATTTAGAGTGTAAATGGTCTGATTAATTGTCTATGTGGCATATATTGAAAAGTTTACCTTGAACTATTGATTTGCAATCGAAACACATACATAATGCATTAATACTCCAGTGAGTGCCAGAGTGTATGGGGCCCCAAATAGATTTTAGGATATATTGAGCATCACTCTCGCATATCATGCATGGCATTGGACTTTCTTGAATGGATGATGTTTTAAAATACGTCAACGCAAAAATCACAAGAACTATAGAATGTATGCTTGAACTTATTTTCCATTTGAACGTACACGTCATATAGCTTTTTAAGTGGTAAGTCAACTTCTTGTTTGCAATCCAACCACCCATGCAATGACTTATCAATCTACTTCTTATGCTGCCAATACAAGTTTCTTCAAATATTGCTCAAACAACAAAATCCAGTTTTCAATGTAAACTACCGTCAAAATTCTGATTCCTCATCTTATAGTGAAATTGTTCTCAAATTTCCATCTGAACTGTAAAATATCAACTCAATCTCGCATATACGTTAAAAAAAAAATTGCAGTAAACTACTTAATCCGGCTACACTAAGACTAATGATTTGACAATATGAGTTAAATGATCATTCTAGCCTCTTACATTTTAAAAAGTGCTACCAATAGTACAGCAACGTTTAGCTATTCTTTCTTAATGCTTTGTGAATAAGCGATACTTTAGTTTTGATTAATTTAATTCCCATAACTTCGAAATAGAACTATGCATTATGCTCAATAAACTACGTAATATTTGTATTGCCAAATAGTCTACCTAATAGTTGCAATAATACTTAATGTTTAACAGGATTGATATTGCTGTAATATGTCAATATATACCATCAGTTTGGTGGTTAAGTACTATTTTATATTAAAAAAAATGTTTAAATTTTATGACTTCAAGTTCTGTTTTTTGCTTAGTCAAAACAAAAATATTGCTTGTTTATAAGCATTACCAAGTAATAGCCAGATATTACTACCTTTGTTGAATGAATAACATTTTAAAATAAGCTAATGCAGAAATCATGATATGTACACCATGTATGTTTGTTCTTATTGTCCATTGAAATGTGAATGTGGTATACATTTTTAAGTCATAACTGCACTGATAGTTTGCAATTCAAACATATACGAAATGACATATCTGTCTAAAGCTCATAGACCGTAGCACCAAATTCTATTGCAGTTATTGACATTTGTACTTGACTTTGCGTGGTCTATTCAAGCTAAGGGAAGTGTATGTAACATGTGACTTATAAGGTGCAACCATACTGAAATATTGTATAGCGCTACTCAGAAGTCAATCATATTGTGTATGCTAAAGTGTGGTGAACATTTGACATTAGGATGTATTAGACGTCAAATCTCTCGATTCGTCTATGATCCTGCCATATTTCAATGGATAACATCTTGAATTAATCCACCAAGAAATAAAAATGACATGCGATTTACATGTGAAAACATATAGCACATTTATATGTATGATTGTTGTACTTTTGTAAATTATAACCAGCCTAGTAGTTTGCAAGTCAATTTTGATCTAGGAACCATTTATTTGTCCAATACTTTGATCAATAAATGAAAACTGACATACATAGACAACATATGGCCGTATGTGCAAATGTCAAATTAAATTCGATGCATAATTATCTTTTCACATGTCTATCCTCTGTTGTACTCTATAATACTTCCAGCATTCTGGACAAAACTAATACTAGGCATCACGGTTATTTGAGTTATGATGGGCTATGGTGTGATGTATGTCCTCACCCTGTGACATATAATTATAGTCAAATTGCCAAATTAATGATAAATTATCAAATACATGTTGAATTAAGAAATCCAATGTAATTTTCATTATGTAAACCCACAGAGACATTACAAGGCCAACTAGTGTCTTGGTTCAGGTAACTGCAACTCTGCGACATTTCTTCTTGTATTAGCACTAACAACTTTCTATTTATTTTAGAGTTTAGATGTGTTAAAATTAATAATAGAAAATAGCTGTATAAATTGATAGAATGAGGTTCCTGCGCTGAGTGGTTGTTGTGCCACCTGTGACCCATACGAACAATTTATTCTGATTTAAAATTCCACCCCAAACTAGTGAGTTAAAAATCCATCCGGTATATGAATGTGGAGGACGATCTAATTCAAAAGGAAGCATACAATGAAGGCAAAAGGGGAGCAGCCCCTCTCTCCTTTTTCTATATTTCGGCCAGAAAAATTTTTTTGCTATATTTTGCAATTCAACAGGAAAAGTGGGATTTTTTTGGGTCAAACAGTACAGCATTTTTTCTTATTATTTGGGATATATTTTGGAGGAAGCTAATCACCATTGTAGATAATTTTTGTGAAATATGCAAAAAAAAATGTATATCCAAATAGGTTCATTATTATCTATAATCAAGTCAATCCAGGGTCACTCCAGATATTCTCAGTTTTTTTTTTTAAATTGAGCTACTGTTAGTTTTCTTTCGATATTATTATTAATAAAATTTGTTTTCATCTACCCCATTTTGTTGTAATTAATTGGTCATTGCTCCAACTTCTAGCGTAATTAATCTCATATCAATTAATATTAAAGGTGTGCAAAAATAACCAAAAAATCACAAAATTTGGTCAATTTTGAATTAAAAAATGAGGGTAACTAAATCAAATTTTGAAAGCAGTTAGGTTAATTGAACCTCATTTACAAAAGCAGTTCTAGTTACGAGTATCAATTTTTAGAAACCACGGTTAATGAGCCAGTCCACAAATATAACTTAGAGGCTAATGTTTGTAAAGATTATAGAGAAATTGATGAGTATTAAGTCAATTCACTTTCATGATTAAGATAACTCAAAATCCTAAATATCGTACTTGATTTTTGTTTCTATTTAATTTTTTTTATTTGTATATTGTCCAATATTTTTATACTGTAATTATCATATGTTTTCTTGTTACTAATTAAAAAATTACTTTCACATATTTTCTTGATACTTTTCTTACATGTGTTGAAAAATTCTGGTTTGTAACTTTGTAACTTTCAAAAAGGTACATCCAAGAGTTTCAATTCGTATTTTTATTTTTTAAATTTGTATTTTTATTAATTTTTTTAATTTGAACTCTAATTGATTATGTGTCATCCTATCAAGGGGTATAACATGGAGTGTAAGTCTAACAAAAATTCTTTTGGCCCTTTGGCTCCAGTGATAAAACTATTAGATATTGGAGAAAACAATATCTATAATGCCTTTACAGGTGGCATTTAAGGATATGTAGAGCAGAATTCACCAAAAGAATTGTGATAATAAACTCTTCAATATTATATTGTCCAATCATGTACAACTTTTAATCGCCGTTGTATAATTTAGTTTCCTACAAGACTATAAATTCAATTGTAGACACTAAATTTTGACACATCATTTATTTTTACAACAGTGGGAGTATTTTTCCTATTTTTGGGAGCAAATTCTGATTTTTGAGCAAAAAATGGGCAAATTCAACAATTTCGGGGATAAAATAGTAATTTTTAGCATGTTAAATATTTTTTTTCCATTAGTTTTAGCGTTTTAAATGTATAGTTTGTATTTTTATACATGTTTCTAAATTTTTGTGATTTTTTTGAGTTTAATTGATATTTTTGTCATTTTGTCAGTGCAAGGGCAAAATGGTCATTTCGCCTCACGAATATCATTTTCACCCATTTTCGAATCCCAAATTTGTTTTCAGGTTTTTAAGCATTTTCTAAATTTTTCTGATTTTTTTGAATCAATTACTATTTTTTCAATAAAAACTCTATTCAGGGGCAAAATGGTTATTTTGTACAAGAAATATATTTTTGACCAAATTTTTTTATTATATAAAATTTTTTATTACATTTTTTTTTCTTTTCTCTTTTCACTTTGTGGAGTTTCTTTTAGAAAAAGCATGACATTTTGAAATTTTAATTTTAGTTTTCTAGGTGTCAAAAATCTTTTTTTTAAGGATAAATTTATAATTTAATGGTTGGGGGCATTTCAATCATTTTTACCTATTTCTTGGAGGTTAAGACTTTTGTACTGTAAATAGTCTTTTTTAGAGAAGAAGAAGGAAAAAAAAAAGACGTCTAGAGAGTTTTTACTTTTTTTAGTTTTTAGTTTTTATATTACACCAAAAAACATACACTTTTTCCTATATATTTTTTTTAGTACATCTTCAAATTTTTCACCAAGAACCCCAAGAACACCTAGTAAGATTTTAATACATCTTCAAACAAATACACACATACACCAAGAACACACACCACATTCCAAGCACATCTTCAAACAAACACACACACCCCAAGAACACACACCACATTCCAAGCACATCTTCAAACAAACACACACACACACACCAAGAACACACACCACATTCTAAGGACATCTTCATACTTAACACACACACAAAACACCATGAACATACACTACTCCAATTTCACACACCATTCACACATTAGCATACACACACTTGCACACATAAACACAAAATCACACATACACACATTCATATACACACACGGCCAAAACACACACACTTCACACACAGTCATACACTCAAACGCACACTTCACAGATTCACACTCAATTCACACACAAATTCATGCCACATACACACAGTCCCATACACTAAGCTAGAATTCCACACACACTTCCACACACACTTCCACACACATTCATACATAGTTCAAAATTCACACAATCAAATACACACAACACACACACACTCACACATTGCTCACACAGTCACACATGGCTCACATACTCACACAGCTCTTTCACACACTGGTTCATACACAAACACAAACACAAACACCAGCTCAGTTCTCACCACAATCACCACCCTCACAATCAATCTGTTCAATCGTCTCCAACAAACAAAGCTAAATCCGTCGAATTTCAGCCACAACCACCATTCCCTGCCTACATAGCCGTCTAACACAATTGAATAGCCATTGTCCACCCATATCAATCCCTCATGACCACCGTAAACCTACCTGTAAACACCAATCCCTCACCAATAATCACCAAAGATAACCATAAAAACCAAAGCCATCAATCATTGGCCAACCATCAGGGACTATCTCAATCTTCTTTCACCTGCAAAACAACCTCACAAACAATGTCTATAACAGAATCCACAGCCACTGTTACCCTCACAATTTTCAACCAAAATCACAACAACCACTCCCAAGTTCTCACACCTCTGCCAAACACCACCATCAAATCAGAATAGTCCCCTAAAAATGCTATCCAAGGGCACTCAAAAAGCATCCAAAACAACAACAAAACAACCCACAACCTGCAAGAAAAGAGAAAAAACAGACACAAAAATAAACAGCAACCAATCTTCACCGTGTCAACTCCAACCACCACCAATCATTACCCAAAAACCCCAAAAGGCAACAAACCACCATGATGCAACTGCCTGCTTCACTATCTGCATTACAACAGCTCAAAGCAGCCTCCCAGCCACAAATTGCAGCCAGAACCACACCACTAATCAGCCCCTAAACCCCATGGCCTCACCACACAACCAGAACCACCACCACGACCCTCATTGCAAAAGCAGCTTATTAGCCCAAGCTGTCAACAACCATAGCTAGCCAAGAATCACCCAAAATCTTGACCATCCCAGTTAATAGGACAACAAAACAGCTTCAAAAATCCAATAGCAGCCTTTAGTCTCCACCACCTCACTACCGACTCACCATCACAACCACATCACAAACAATCAGTCCCACTTACCCACTTCCACCATTGGCAGCTTCCAAACCACACAACCAATTCCACAACCCAGAAACACTCAATACAACAATGCTTCAACCTTGAACCACCACTATCAGCCATATTGCAACCACCATTACCATCACAACCGACAACCCTCCACCACCTCTACTTCAATCCACCCCAAACATCCCTTAAACAGTTGCCATCCCATGCCACGATTCCACCACCTAAACCCCCATAATCAACTGATAAAATTCTATCAATCAGCAGATAATCAGCCACCAAAACTCCCTCAAACCACAAACATGCTAGACCAAAAATCACCTAAATCACCACTATCCCAATCACACATACATCTGTAATCACCAAAATACATAGACTGCCACCACTCCACCATTCCAGGTAGCCACTGGCAGTAGCCAAATCACCAATTCACGGTGGCCACAAGCAAAATTAGCCACAATAATCAACTCTCCCTTATCGAAACTTCAAGCCAACGATGCCAGTGAAGCCCACCTTCACCGAGTCCTCTATTTGCATTCAGGTATGTCTGCTGTTTTTCTTTTTTTAATTTCAATGCAATTAACATCCAACATGTGATATTTTGTATGAATTTTTACTCAAATCATGATAGATTATTCACAAGCTTGAGAGGATTGGGACATGGTTAGTTGAATTGAAGAAAGGAGTGAAACCGAAAGGAAAAAAGAGCATAGAGGGAGATGGGATGCGGGAGAAGAGAGAAAAAGCAAAGATAACAGAAAAAGAAAGAGGCAGAGAACAGAAACAAATGAGAGAATAGAGAAATTGGAGGGAAAAGCATATGAGAGAAGAGAGGAGAAAAGAGAAATGAAGAGGAAGAAAGAGAAAGAAAAAAAGCGAGGGTGGGGGTTTGATTTGAGGGAATTGGCATAAAAAATGATTTAGGGGGTTTTAGAGAATTGGAATTGAAATAGTTGGGTGAATTTTGGGTATATTGTGGAATTTTAATAAGTTACATTAATGTGTATTTTATGCCTTAGTTCATAGGTTTTGGATAATGTTATTACGCCTCCCAACATTCTAGATTTTTGCACCTAAGATTCATGGATTAGCCCTTCTAGGATTTTATTCCTTCCAATTAGAACCTGAATAATTGTAATTTTGTCTTTAACTTGCTAAATTTTATAGTTTTCCCCCCTTACTTAGTTTTAATCTTTAATTGTGCCCCCATGCTTACTTACATTCACAATTTGATTCCTAAGTTTGCTCAAATTTATATTTTATCCCAATTTTGTTAGTACTTAATATTTTAGCATTTATTTGTTTATACCGAAGTACCTTGACGTGTGTGTTTGTTTTCTTAAGCATTTATACTGGACCTTCAAAAGGTACCCCTATTACTTATTAATTTCTCTTTATGTTCCCCAATGTGCCTTTATGTGATTTTTATGCATTTTCTTCATATATTTTTTATTTTACATGCTTTTTTCGTATTTATTTACTTTATGTTATCTAATTTTCAAATTTTATTATTTGGTGAATATTTTGCATTTAGATAGTCAATATAATAATTAGATTATTTTCCTTTCGTATTTTTTATAAATATTTGTGTATTTAGATAGCAAATGTAATAGATAAGTCTTTTTTACTTTTTTCTCCTTTAATTGTAGTGGTGTAATAGTTAGGGCTTATGTGCTTTTATGTGCTTATATGTTTACTTGTTTTATCGCTTTCCTTAGGATTTTTACATTTAAATATGATATCTAAATGTTATGTGCTTCTATATGCTCTTATATATCTTTATATGTTTATCTTCTTTCAATTTATGTTTTTATTATTTTGATTTATGTTTTATTAGTTCTTATTATTCCATTACCACACTAGTCCAATACTAGTTGTGACTTCATCGCTTTCTTGCTAGTCCAACGCTAGTGGGAATCTTTAGAAAGTGTTAGTCCAACACTAGACCCTTAGGTCACTTTAGTGATAGTATCACTATTTGTGTGCATTTCACATCCCATTTCACACACTTTTAGTTTTCTTTCCATTTTGCATGATTTTTGTTATTAGTATTATTTATTTATTTATTTATTTATTTTGACACATCTTCAAGTGCATGACATTTAAGTTGCATTTTCACTAACACTTTTAGAACATTTGTATGATCCGACTAGAAATAGTCACCTCGTCACGTGACAAGTAGTGGCGTACGTGTCCTTCTTCCCTCCGTGAGTAGGAACATTCAGTCATGAAATATTCATCCTCCATACCCGTTATGCTGCATGCACACTTTCTTAGACCACTTATTATCTATATTACTATTTTTCTTTTCTTTTTGCATTTCATTTTGCATAGACACTCGTGACTCCCTCGAGGTCTCGACTTGAGTTTCACAATTAATGCGATAATCCCAAACAAGCCTCGACGGAACATTTTGACCCTCCCGATATTCACATTTAGATTAAGATTTGCATTTATATAGATACATCCAAACGCGATAAAATTTAGGATTAATTTAGAAAATTTTGATTAAACCTCACAACTATCTTTGGTTAGGTTGAAATGGTGCCTTATGTGTGAGCCTTTGCCTTCCCTTTCTTCAAATGTGATTCTCGGACCTTTTTCTCTTGTTTTTTATAAACAGGAGTCGAAAAAAAGTGTTTTTAAATATTTTTTCAAAAAAATTTACTTTATGTTTGTTTTGTAAATAATTTTTCGGGTGACTTGGTACATCCTAACTCAATACCCAGTGGCGACTTTATTTTTAAAATAAAAATTCTTTTTCAAAATTAGTTGACCAAAACTGTCGCACTTTTTAGTCTCAGCCTTATTTTATTTTATCATTTTTTTAAATAACACTTTTTGAATCAAAATCCAATTTTTTTAACACACGCACATTTTTTTCCAAAAACCTTTCTTTTTAAAAGGATCACCGAATTGGACTGTCTTTTTGAAGCACGACAGTCATGACCCCACTCGTGTTAACGATTATGGGATATGACATCAATATAGTAGGTGGGGCCCTCAAATATAAAATACCCCTAAAATGCTTATTTGCTACGTGGGCTTGCTTTAAACCTTAGAGGCTTATCAACAATGTTACTAGAGCTTTTAATCAATCGAAACAAGCTGGATACTTGTTGTTCAAATGCTGCTCATTTAATAAAGGAACAGACTCAGCTCGACTCAATTATTAAACGAGCTAATATTTGTGTTCAAGCTCAGTTAGTCAAATAAAACAATAAGTTCGAGATTGAACTTGAATTCGACTCGTTTAATACAAATGAACCGAGCTCAAATAGGTTCAAACGAGCTCAGCTCGTCTAACACAAACAAACAGAGCTTGATTGAGCTCCGTTCGTTTACACAGACAAACCAAGCTCAACCAAACTTGGTTTTTAGACAATCAAACCAAATTCGATTGAACTCGATGTTTTTACTTTGGGAATAATGTGAAAAAACATTATTACCTATGTTCGCAAAAGCAAATTAGTGTTTGCAAATAGTATTCGAGTTTATTCGTTTAATAAATGAGCTCAATTCCTTGTTTGAGTCAGGTCATTTAACCATTCGAATGAGCCAAATTTGAGCTTTTATGAGCAAAGTTATAAGATCATTTGAAGACCCTAATCCTTTATCTTAATTACTTCTTTGTTTTCTAGGATTTGATGAGATAGAGATCACATGCATGTTGATATCGTCCCACAACTTCATTAGTTAGCCCTTGTGATACATTCCTTTTCCTTTGCTAATTCTTTGAACGGGTGTCAGCAACATAAAAATTAATATTATAAACCTACTCAACAAAAAATGATTTTGAGCACAGTAATGAGTAAGGTTATCTCTTCAGAAATTGGTTAATTTACTTAATCCAATGTCACCAAAAATAAGGGAGTTTTGGAATAATTAATAATAACTAAGCAAACCAGAATAATCCAAATTGTAGAAAATAAAATTAAAAGAATTCAAAAATGAGAAAGCTCTAGCCAAAGGAATAATATAGAATTTGGTTCTATCAACTGATTATTGATGCAAGAATGAATTCTAACAATTACTAATACATTGGTTATAGCTGTTGATACAATCTAACAGCCAACTCTTTCTTACCGTTTTGGTAATTAAGGTACAACCGTTAATTACTTCCCTAATTGAGAGACAAACTAGGTACAACTATAGAATTTAATCTCACAATTGCAATACAAGCTAGAAAAACCCAATTCTAATTAACAAACACCTACAATGGTTCATTTAAATTAGATTGTACATCTTTTATGCTAGTTGCTACTTGTATCAAACAATTAAACAATTACGAATTTAACTATTTCAAATGACAGAGGATTATATGGTAGAATTTAATATCCGACCGGTAATATTCAATTTAACACAATAATTCCAAACACTAAAACCGTGAGATATACAAACGTCAATAACTTTAAGAAACAATGAAAAATAAATTAGATCTTACAATTTGTAGAACTAGTCATTCAATATTCCTTCGACTAGAAAAGAGATTTAGTTACACCCTATGGAAGTAAAAAGATGCAGAAAAATAAAGATGTTCATAGAAGAAAAGAAGAATAATTGTCTATAGAGAGAATAGAAAGAGAGCGATCAAGAAGAAGTCATACGTATATCCTTGTTCTCCCCTCTTAATCTCCTACTTTTTCTACCATAATTAGAAACCTATCACAAAAGGAAGTATTTTCCCTTTCTATAGAAGTTCAACTACCTAATTATAATCTATAAAGTTAATTGATTCTAACTGACAAACTAAAATAATTTATTCTTAAAAATCAGTTGGGCTTTTAAAATCTCACAGCAAAAGGTACAGCTTGAGTCACAATAGAAAATTTCTATTTTAATTCTGCAATTTAGTTTCTCAGCCATAGCATGCCCACACCTTACAAGCAAAAGTTTTCTGAAGATTGTCTTTTCTGCACCAATTATACCAAAACACCTACAAGTGACACAAAACATAAATTAGAGTAGAATCAACTCATAAAAATAATAAAATACTAAAATATAACAGCAAAACACACAATTAGCACGAACCAGATATGCATTATCATTCTTTTACTGCACCAAGACAGATTTGATCCCGATGCTTAACTGCCTACTGATTTAAGCCCTTAGGGGAAACAAGAAGTGTAAAATACACCTGATATCCAGAAATTTGATATAATTAGGCATTTGGTCAATAGTGGTCCTCCAAACAACTTAGTAAAATTTTTAAGAATTCTGGAAGCATCTCAGATATTGTGATTTTGAAATACACAAATATACATACAAATTACAGATACTTTGACTTTGAAATATACATACTTGCATACAATTTCTAGTTTTTTACTCTTGAACGCATAAGTATTTACAAAGTAGAGGTGGTTATTAACATGGTGCGATGTCACGATCATGGAGTGTATTGTTCTAGCTTTATAACTATGTTAGAAATTTTATTTGGTGTTTTTGTTTTAAAGTTACAACATAATTGAAATTTTACGTAGCGTTGTGTGACTCAAATTATATCATAAAGTATTGTATTTGTAAGTTATGTTGGTAAAAAATTATAGTGGTGTAATTACCGGTGCATGACATGTAGTGCTTATTTATTTTTTAAAAAAAGTGCTTCTATCTATAAAAAAAAAAAAAGGCATTGTGCATCTAATTATTGTTAAAAAAAGGCACACGATGCTTGCAATTGAAAAAAAAAAAGATCTTCGTTCTCTTCTCTTCCAGGCTACTCAGTTGTCCTCAACCCAAAAACCATCACTACAGCTTCGGTCACACCGCTAGCACACCACCACCATCCTCAATATTGCCACCACCAAAACCTATCGACTCCTCAACCATCATCCCATCACAATCCAACCAATTCGCTACTTATAAATACCAAAATTGCCTCCACCCATCACACACCCAAACCAACCAAAAATTAGTTGGACCAAACGATCAGAAGATCAACCATGGTCAGATGAGATTAAAATTTGTTTGCTTTCTTTCCTTATCCTTATCTCATGTGTGGTCCAACTTGATCCAGACGAATCGACCTCGAATCAGTCGATTCTCAACGAGTCAGAGCCAAATCAATCTGAGTCGACCAAGATTGGATAAGAAAGAATAACGACATTAGCTTATAGCGATTGGCGAGGTAGTTTTTCATATTAAATGTGTCTATAACTCTATCAATATCACAATCTGTAATACTACTATTTTCTATTTTAAAATATGGATACATTCTTGTGTACAGGTCATTATCACAATACAAGCATATACTGAAAAGTATCTTTGACAATCCTTGTTATCACTGTTATAAGTTGTACTATATTTGAATTTTAAATTATAGATATAATTAGGATATAATTGAATATGATTAGATTATGATAAGGTTAGATTGAAACTCATTTATTATTATCTAGGTTTATTGTACCTATTACTTGTACAAGTCTATAAATAGGCTGTTGTATCTTTGATGTGGATATACAAAAAAATATTTTCTCATTTTCTTTCTTCTTAACATGGTATCAGAGCAAAGATTCTAGGAAACTCTATTTAAAAAAATTACGATAATATGGCGGAATCATCCGAACTTGTGCAAGGTAGAAGAGGACAGGCTGACATAGTTCTTGAAGACTTATCCACAAAGATGATGGAAGTCCTGAATAGATGTCAGAAACCTACACGGAGCAATGATTCCTCCATGGCTCATCTCAGCGTCAAGTTGGATGATACCAACTATGCACTTTGGTCCCAAGTTGTCGAAATGTATATTTCAAACAAAGACAAGTTGGGATATATCAATAGAGAACTTCCTCAACCTTCATTGACAGATGCAACATATCGACAATGGGAATAGAGGATTCTATCGTAAAAGAATGGCTAATAAATGACATAGACCCATTTTTATCCGTAATTTTATCCATTTTTCTACTGCCAAATCGGTATAGAATGCTATTGCCACAACATATTTTGATAGGGCTGATACATCCCAGTTATATGATCTGCGGCGAATGATTATTAGGATGAGACAAGCTGAAGAGTCAACTGAGAAATATTACAACGACCTGCAAGGCTCGTGGAGGAAGATTGATTTTCGTCGACCAAATTCAATGGAATATGTTGTCGATATCAACAGGTACAACTCTCTCATACAGAAAGAAAGAGTATACATCTTCCTTGATAGATTAGATAATTGATTGGATAGAATCCACAGTGATGTGTTGCGAATAAAATCGTTCCTAACAATGGAAAAGGCATATGCCTATGTCCGGTGTGAAGATAGTAGGCAATCAGTGATGTTAATAGGGGAAGACAACATAATCGACACTATTGTGGCATCCAAGGGAGCAAAAGGTGGGTTGATGATACTATCCCAAACTCAGTCCAAGATATCAACTGACGGAGATAACTATACTCATTATAATAAAAAGGGATACACACTTGATATATGTTTCAAACTGTATGGTTATCCAACGTGATGGAAGGAGCAAAAAATACAGATCGATGAGTTGTTTGATTAAATACGGTCGATCAAGGTGAAAGCTCGGGAAAAGTGGCCACTGCAACTGCAGAGTCAATAACATCAGCCACGGCTCTTAATGTCGCGCAGGTGCCTTTTGCCTATACAGTTGATGTAAAAAGAGCTCATCAATATCAAGGTAATTGTAGCACTAGTCAACGTAATAGTGGTTGGATTATCGATTCAGGAGCTATCGATCATATGACTTTTGATCCATATGACTTTTCATGTGTCGCTCAACCAAGGCAATCAATGATCTCTAATGCCAATGGTGCGCAATATACAGTTACAGGGGTTGGAAATGTCATTCTATCTTTATCTCTTTTTCTACCTAATACTTTATTAATTCCCTCTTTATCAAATAAGCTGTTTGTAGCACTAATGTATGATACTTTTTGTATTCTTCATGATATTCTCACTAAGAAGATAATTGATCGTGGTACTAGAAGGGAGGATTTATATTACATGGATGATTTCAGTTCAGGTAAAGCAAACCAGATGAGAAGTATCGATAACACCAAAGAACGGGACATTCAGTTGTGGCATTAACGACTTGGGCATCCGTCGTTTGGATACATGAAGCATTTGTTTCCCGACATGTTCACAAATGTTGTCAATCTGAAGTGTGAGACTTGTATTCTAGCTAAAAGTCATAGAGCTTCTTATCCTATCAGTATGAATAAATGCAACACTCCTTTTGCTCTGATACATTCTGACATTAGGGGACCATCACCGATTACTTCATCTACCGGTATTAGTTGGTTTGTAACTTTTATCGATGATTGTACTCAAATAACATGGGTGTACCTGTTGAAACATAAGAATGAAGTTTTAGATGTTTTTAAATCATTCTTTCTTATAATTCAAGCATAGTTTTCAACTACAGTCAAGATCTTTCGATTTGATAACGGTTGTGAATATAATAATCGATCACTACAAGAGTTTTTCAATACAAATGGTCTCATACATGAGACTTCATGCAGTCAAACCCCACAGCAAAATAGAGTGGCTGAAAAGAAGAATCAGCATATGTTGGAAATAGCTAGAGCATTGCTCATTAATGCAAATATTTCATGTCAATATTGGCTTGATGCAGTCACAACAATAGTCTACTTGCTGAATCAGTTACCTTTAAAAGCAGTGAACTTTCAAACCTTACTGGAGATTTTAGCTCAATATTTCACTTTATCGTTTGTGCTAATGATTCCAACAAGGGTATATAGCTGTGTGGCTATTCTCCAGAAGCTCATAGTAATCGATCCAAGTATTTCATTGCCAATTATGTTTCAACTCACTGACTATCAAAACCTTTGGAGGCCTTTGTACATAATGTTTTATCAGCTTATATTCCTAATAGTGTGCATGATGCCCTTGCTGATTTAAATTGGATTCAAGCTATCAAAGAGAAGATATGAGCATTAAAGAAGAATGATACCTGGACTTTAGTCCCATTTTCAGAAAGAAAGAAAACAATGGGATGGAAATGGGTGTTCACAATCAAGTACAAAACTGATAGCTCAATCGATCGCTATAAGGCATGACTTGTGGTAAAAGGGTATACACAAACATATGACATCGATTATCAAGAGGCTTTCTCACCGATGGCAAAATAGGACACAATTAGGGCTTTATTGTCTTTTGCAACCAATTTAGATTGGCCGTTACATCAGTTTGATATAAAGAATGCCTGTTTACACGATGATTTTGAAGAATAAGTATATATGGACATTCCACTAAAGTATGCTGCTTCAACTTGAAATGCTGTGTGTAAGTTGTAAAAGGCTCTTTATAGATTGAAGCAGTCGCCACAGTTTAGTTTGGTCGATTTACTTTGGCCATGAAGAAATATGAATATTGGCAGAGTAATGAAGACCATACTTTTTTCTTGAAGCATCATCATAAAAAGGTAACAGCTCTGATAATCTATGTTAATGACATGATTATCACAGGTGATTGTAATGAAGAAATCTCTAGTTTGCAAGATCGGCTAGCAACAGAGTTTGAAATGAAGAACTTAGGAAATCTCAAATATTTTTTGGGGATTGAGGTGGTAAGATCGACCCAAGGTATATTTCTATCCCAATGGAGATATGTGATCGATCTCTTAGCTAAAGTTGGACTACTAGATTGTAAGCCAGTTGATACATCGATCTGTCAGAACTACAAGTTTGGTAAATATTTGGATTAGAAGCTAACTGATAAAGAAAGATTTCAAAGGTTAGTTGGTAAGTTGATCTATTTGTCTCACACTCGCCTTGATATTGCCTATGCTTGTTAGCATAGTTAGTCGATTCATGCATTCTCTTAGTAATCAGCATATGGAGGCTGTGATGAGAATTCTTAGATATTTGAAGGGTTCTCCTAGGCAAAGGTCTTCTATTTTCTAAGAACAACCATTTCAATTTTGAGGGTTAAATTGATGCTGATTGGGCTGGAGATACTACTGATCGAAAATTGACATCAGGCTACTTTACTTTTATCGGCGGCAATCTAGTTACTTAGAGAAGTAAGCGACAAATGATAGTAGTATTGTCTAGTGCAAAGGCTGAATTCAGAGAAATGGCTAAGGGTGTGTGTGAACTTCTGTAGCTTAAGAGATTGATGATTGACGTGGTTTAGATTAGGTATAACAATTATGAACAAAACACATTCAAATCAAGTAATAGAAACCTAATCTCCCTAACTTATTCTGCAAGTATACGGGTCGATTGTAGTATTTGGAGTATTAGGTGTCAAATCTCACGAGGAATCAAATATGTGCAATTACTAAAATTTTTTCACCAACTTTTATTATCTAAATACAATTGAAAATAAAAGTGATAGGTGTTTCCTTCAATAGAGTAGGTTTATGATTAAGAACTTTTGTAGAATTCAAGCAAGAAGTCTAGAACATAGAATCTACTATTGAACCAAGCATGAATAACTTATTAAGTGTTATCTTGCTTTGTTTGGAATCCAATTCTATATATGTCATAACTAGATCTCTCTATGAAATGACAAGATTTTAACTATTCTCATGATGAAATTTTATGAAAAGTATGAATTGTAGTGATTCACCTAAACACCCATTATTCTCATATGACTTACTTAGGCATTACTTATTCATTTTCTATTGTTACATACATTTCTCAATATCAAGTAGCAACTAGATGACTTGTTTAAGTTGGTCATGCAAAAACAAGTGTTAAAACTTGAAAAAGCAAATAAACAAATGTAAGTTTAGTAAGTAACATAAGTTAAATCATGTTTGTTAATTAATTAGCTTCATCGATGATCTAAATGAAGCCTTTAGTTCAACATGGTGAATGAAACAACTAAGAGTTCAACATGGTGAATGAAACAACTAAGAGTTCAACTTCAAAGATTGAATTCATGGCAACCATTGAAAGTAAAAGAGATAGAGTTTAGAAATTGCTCAACCAATATGAGAATTAGTCCTCTTCTTTATTCACCTTCAAAAGATTACACTACAACAGTCTCTTACAATGTTCCTCACCACTCTATTGAAGGATTTAGAGAATTCTACTAATTCTCTACCAAGCTGAGTATGGAAGAAAAGATAATAACTACTTTCTACAACTAAATCCTCTCTCCCCTCCCTCTTTTTGTTTACAAATGACTTATATTTATAGACAAATATTCCACAAGTCATTTTCCAACTTGCCTAGATCATTAATACATGAAAATGATGAAGATTTGCTTGGGGTTTCGATTGGGCACAAAAGTCTTCATTTATGCTGCCAATGTATTTTCCACTTGCAAAACCCTACCTTCATCTAAAATGTTTGCAAAAACCAGCTGGAAGAGGATGCAAGTGGATGTCCTAGAAGTATCAGCCGAAATATGATACACATCTGGAGATATGCGTCTGGCATCCGCGTATCTCCAGACGTAGATCCCATCCTTGTGGCCTCCACTTGATTTTAATTTTTGCTGAGCTGGACTTGATGTGTACGCGTATTTTCTATGTATTTCTAAGCATTTTGGTAAAAATTAGATTTTTTTATTATTTTGCACATTTGTTCCTTTAAAGTTGTTCATCCACTTTAACTCCTTGAATCACCATTGAACTAATGTTCCTTTGCTTTGATTGATCCAAAATAAGTTTAAGTATGATGAACCTGCAATTATAGATCAAAATTGTGCATTACTTTGCTCAAATAAAATTTCGTCTCATTAACCTCTAATTTTGGTAAAAATCCTAATTCTTATGACTTTGTTGAAAAATGAGTCATTTGCAGCCAAAAATACTATATTAATAATTAAAATATAATCTGAAATATAATAATATATATAATAATATAGGTAAGTTTATTACCTATCAATGATCAATATTGGCTTCTCTCCTAATTTTGAAATAAATTTGTTTTATGATAATAAAGCAACCATCGATATCAGTCATAATCCACTCCAACATAATCGCACCAAACACATTGAAGTGGATCAACATTTCATAAAATAAAATCTTGAAGATAAGGTGATACGATTTCTATTCGTCATGTCGGAAGATCAACTGGCCGATGTACTGACCAAAGCTGTATCGACCCAAATCTTCTACAACTCACTTGGCAAGTTAGGGCATGTAGGGACTTGTACGCACCAACTTGAGGGGGAGTATTAGAGTTGTACTATATTTGAATTTTAAATTGTAGATATGATTAGGATATGATTAGATATGATTAGATTAGGATAAGATTAGATTTAAACTCATTTATTATTGTTTAAGTTCATTGTACCTATTACTTGTACAAGCCTATAAAATAGGCTATTGTATCTTTGGTGTGAATATACAAAAAAAATATTTCTCCATTTTCTTTCTTCTTAACAATCACAATCTGAAGTAATCCTTCATTCTTGCCTCTTTCTTTTATTTACACATTTCTTTTGTGGAATCCCCTCTAAATATCCTTATATACCGGATGCTGTTGTAAAGACATTAAAGATAATATTTTCTCAAAATATCTAATAATTTCAGCAGTGGAAGTATTTGTATTTTCTTCCACTTGAAGGGCTTGGCTAGACCACAACAATCTATTTCGTTCCATATCCTTCTTTTACACTTAACCCCTATTACTGACTTTTTGCTGATTCAAATTCATGCGTTTGGAATACCAAAATTGATGAATTAATATTCATATTCTAAGATTAGATAAAATCCACACGAAAATTGTTAGAAAAATCAATTATATCCCAAGAATCATGGAGTTTGTACTGCAATTATGTATTAGAATAAATGTTATAATAATTGATACTAAGATAGCTTGATTATAGGAATAGATTAGGTGAAATTGATAGCTTGATTATAGGAATAGATTAGGTGAAATTGACTCAATTAACTCTTGTATATATACATGCATTTGCAGAAATTCAATTTAATGCAGATTTTTTCTCCATTTTATTTTTACATGGTATCAGAGCAGTGACAATACCTTTGCATTTTTTTTTTCTGCATCAAAATTCATTGCTTCTCATCATCATGGATTCCAACAATCCATATTCTCTTCACCATTCTGATAATCCTGGAATGGTTCTTGTTTCCAAATCCCTTGACGGAGACAATTATTCGACTTGGCGTAGAGCCATGGTCATTTCTTTGAAGTGCAAAATCCAAATTAGCTTTTGTTGATAGGAACTCTCAAGGCACCTGTCTGTCACAACCGAACCAGAAGAATATGCAGCGTGGCAAAAACGTAACGACATGGTATTATCTTGGCTACTTAATTCTTTAATACCTGATATTGCAGATAGTGTTATTTTCTATTACACTACCCATGAAGTTTGGGAAGATCTTCGAAACTCGTTTTTCTCAAAGCAATGCACCACGGATTTTTAGATTGAGAGAGACTATTGCTTGTCTAACTCAAGGATCAAATGACTGTTGCGGCATATTACACAAAGCTAAAAAAATTGTGGGATCAGTTAGGCTTCTTATAATGATAGTTAGTTTGCACTTGTGGATGCAAGACAACAAAAGGCGCAAACTGATGCAATTCCTTATGGGATTGAATGAGTCTTATAGTGCTCTTCGTGGTCAAATCATTTTAATGAACCCATTACCTGATGCTGCACAGGCTTATTCTTCTATTGCTTAAGAAGAAAAACAACGACATTTGGGCGCAACACTTGAGACAATAGAAACTTCAGCCATGGTTGTTCGGAAAGATGAACCAGTAGCCTTTGCTGTTTCGACACAAATCTGGTTTTTTTTCTCAGTCCTAATTCATCTAATCACAAACCTGCTACATTGTTCTTACTGTGACAAGGATCATCATGTAAGAGAGACATGTTGGAAGTTAGATGGTTATCCACCAGGACATCCCAAGCATGCATCAACCAAGAATACTCATTCCAAGCCCAATGGCAACAACCAACCTTCAATTAATAATGTCAGAGAGGCTCCAATGATGCAACAAATCCAGTCCACTATGAATGGATTGACTGAATCACTAGTTACAACAAATGTTGTCTATTATGCAGGGTAATGGGGTATCTCAATCAGCTACTCCTAAGGCAAACAATGCCAAAAATTCCTCAGGTTTGTCACCATCAAAACTAATAATCAATAGTGGTGCAATGGATCACATCACTTCTTCTCCAGCCTTACTTGTTAACAGTAAAGAGAACATCTCTTTACCACTAGTTGTTATGCCAAACGGAGACCAGGCTCCAATTATCTCTATTGAAAATTTACCTTTGAGTCCAGTTATTTATTTAAAAAATGTGCTTGGGGTGCCATCTTGCAAAGTGGATTTGATGTCTATGAGTCGAATCACGATAGATTTAAATTGTTCAGTAACATTCTTTACTTATTGGTGTATTTAGCAAGATTTGATGACGAGGACGACGATTGGTTTGGGTAAACAGACTCTATTACTTGGTTACAATGGCAAAGAATAAGTCTCACACTCCTACTTAATTTGCAGCAACCCACACAATTAAATCTTCCCTTTCTCAAGACACATCTACAATCCTGTGGCATCGATGACTGGGTCATTTGTCTTCTACTAGATTAGACTTTATTGCTAAAACTTTGTTAAAATTCCCTTTAGAGTCAAATAATGCTTGTGATGTTTGTGCTCTTGCAAAACAGAAAAGACTTCCTTTTTCCATTAGTTCAATTTCTTCTATTAAACCTTTTGAATTAATTCACTGTGACATATGGGGACCATTCAAAATTCCTTCTCTTTCCAGTGCTAAATATTTTTTGACTACTGTGGATGACTTTTCTCATTTTACTTGGATTTTCTTCATGCACCATAAAAGTGAAACGTGACATCTACTTACCAACTTTTTCTCTTTTGTGCAAACCCAATTCAATGCTAATATAGCAAATATTCAGGTTGACAATGGAAGGGAATTTTTTTCAATGCGAGATTTTTTTAAACAATAAGGCGCCACTTACCAACATTCTTGCACTTACACCCCTCAACAAAATGGGGTTGTTGAACGCAAACATAGACATATCCTTGAGTCAGCACGAGCTCTTCGTTTCCAAGCTCATCTTCCTTTACACTTTTGGGCAGAATGTCTCTACTGTAGTCCATATAATCAATCGGTTGCCCACACCTATACTTTCCCGCCAAACTCCGTTTGAGCGACTCTATGGCAAAACTCCTTCTTATTCTCACCTTAGAGTTTTTGGATGCCTTGCATATGTTACTAATGTTCATGTCTCCCATAAGTTTGCTCCTCGTGCCACACGATGTGTTTTTCTTGGTTATCCTGTTGGCCAAAAAGCTTACAAATTATATAGTATTGAAACTCATCAAGTCTTCACTAGCCGTGATGTTATTTATCATGAGGATATCTTTCCTTATGAATCTATCACACCTTCCTCATCTAATACCGATTCAATCATACCTACTATTATCTCAGATCCTAGTGCTTTGGAGACTTCTTCATCCAGTCAGCCAATGCCAATGGAACCCATTCCTATCACTTCCACTTCTTCACCACCAGCAGCTCCCTTGCGTCGTTCTCAATGACCTCTCATGTTCCTTTGGTAATTTTACGTGATTATATTTGTAATCAAGTGACGTCTCTCAAATCATTGTCACCATCGTCATCTTTTCCACATAAAGGTACACGATATCCTCTTTGCACTTTTATCTCTTATGATCGTTACTCACCACAACATCGTTCCTTTATTGCTACTATAACTAATGATGTTAAGCCTACATGTTATAATGAAGTTGCCTCTCAATCTTATTGGCAAATGGCAATGCAATATGAGTTGGCCGCTTTAGAAGCCAATAATACTTGGTCTCTCACATCTCTCCCTCCTGGAAAGCAGGCTATTGGCTGCCATTGGGTGTGTAAAATCAAGCACAAATCAGATAATTCTCTTGAACGTTATAAAGCGCGCTTGGTTGCAAAAGGTTATACACAACTTGAAGGCATCGATTACCATGACACTTTTTCACCTACTGCCAAAATGGTTACAGTACGTTGTTTATTGTCTTTGGCAGCTGCTCAAAATTGGTCTCTTCATCAGCTTGATGTCCATAATGCTTTTCTCCATGGTGATCTCTTTGAAGAAATCTATACGTCTCTCCCTCTTGGTTTTCAGCGACAGGGGGAGAATCTTGTGTGTCACCTCAACAAGTCATTGTATGGTTTAAAACAAGCCTCTCGTCAATGGTTTGCCAAATTCTCTACAGCTATTCAAGATGCTGGATTTATTCAGTCCAAGGTAGATTACTCATTGTTTACATGCAAGAAAGGCAAATCATTTACAGCTTTATTGATCTATGTTGATGACATCCTCATAACTGGCAATAATCCTAATGCCATTTCTGGTCCTAAACAATTTTTGCACAACCATTTCCGGATTAAAGATCTGGGTAACTTGAAGTATTTTCTGGGCATTGAGGTCTCTCAGTCAAAGAAAGGTATTTTCATTTAACAAAGAAAATACACTTTGGATATTATAAAAGATGGTGGGTATTTGGGAGCCAAACCTGTGGATTTTCCAATGGAACAAAATATAAAATTGTCAGAAGAAGGTGAACTGTTAAAAGATCCATCTCTGTATAGGCGGTTTGTAGGACGCCTGATTTATTTGACTATTACTCGTCCGGATATCACCTATTCAGTACACATATTGAGCAGATTCATGCATGCTCCACGCAAACCTCACATGGAAGCTGCCATGCGTGTATTGCGGTATTTAAAGAATAATTCAACGGTCAAGGTTTATTTTTCCCTTCACAAAATAATTTGTCTTGGCGTGCTTTTTGTGATTCAGATTGGGGGAGTTGTCCCATATCCCGAAAGTCAACTACAGGTTATTATATTTTTTTTGGGATCATCTCTTATTTCTTGGCGAACCAAAAAACAAAAGACTGTTTCTCTATCCTCAGCTGAAGCTAAATATAGAGCTATGACTGGTACATGTTGTGAGTTATCTTGGTTATGATCATTATTGAAAGATTTGCGAATATTGCATCAGAAATCGGCATCATTATATTGCAACAACAAAGCCGCTCTACATATTGCATCTAATCCGGTATTCCATGAAAGAAATAGACACATAGAGATGGATTGCCATTTTATTCGTGACAAGATTCAAGATGGTTTAGTTACAACTGAATATGTACCTTTAGCTGAACAACTTGTCGATGTGTTCACCAAGCCATTAGGAAAAATAGCTTTTTCTGCCATGAAATGCAAGTTGGGAGTTCTTGATATTCACTCTCCAACTTGAGGGACAGTGTTCGAAAAATCAATTATATCCCAAGAATCATGGAGTTTGTACTGTAATTATGTATCAAAATAAATGTTATAATCATTGATATTAAGATAGCTTGATTATAGGAATAGATTAGGTGAAATTGATAGCTTGATTATAGGAATCACTACAAGAAATTTAGCTTTTACCTACACATCAAATTGTTACACATAATATGTGTGGGTATTTAGCCACACATTTATTTTATATGTGTGGGTAAATATAATAAGAATAATTACTATATATTTGGCATTTATTAAGTGTAGGTAAATACCTATAGTTTCATATAAATTTGGTGGGAGTTTTTCCCTCCATAATTAGGGATTGGCTGCATTCTCAAAATTTTTATAATGCTGACGTGGCTTTATTGTTATTTATATTAAGTGTAGGTAAAAGTTTTCTGTTACACATAAAATTGATGGGAGAATTTTTCCCAAACTTTAGAAATTGGCGGTATTATCAATTTTTTTGAAATGCTGACGTGGTTTTTCTGTTATTTATATGAAGTGTAGGTAAAAGTTTTCTGTTACACATAAAATTGGTAGGAGAATTTTTCCCAAAATTTTGAAATTGGCGGTATTATCAAATTTTTTGAAATGCTGACGTGGCCTTTTTTGTTATTTATACTAAGTGTAGGTAAAAGTTTTTCGTTACACATAAAATTGGTGGAAGAATTTCCCCCAAAATTTTGAAATTAGCAGTATTGTCATATTTTTTGAAATGCTGACATGGCTTTTTTGTCATTTATACTAAGTGCAGGTAAAAGTTTTTCGTTACACATAAAATTGGTGGGAGAATTTCCCCCCAAAAATTAAAAATTGGTGGTATTATCAAATTTTTTGAAATGATGACATGTCTCTTTTGTTATTTAAATTAAGTGTAGGTAAAAGTTTTCTGTTACACATAAAATTGGTGGGATTAATTGTCAAACTTTTTTGGAATGTTGATGTATTTTTTTCTCGTTAATATTACCTACACATAAGTAAAAATGTCCCGTATGTGTGGGTAATACTATAATATTTTCAATTTTTTAGAAATGCTGATGTGGTTTTTCCTTTGTTTTATTATTCACATATTGCCACATTAGATGTAAATATATTACATGCACAATTACAAATTTGTCCACATTTCTTTAAAAAATTATTATTGTTAATATCTTAGAATTGTTAACAGTAGAGGTTAATTTTGTAAATATCTATTTCTATATAAAAATTAATAAAAAAGTCAAAAGGAAGAACCAACAACTAAAAAAAAAAATGATCATTAGTGACAACATTTTTCAGTGACAATATAGCTATAAAGTCATTAACTATGACATAGTCTGATACTTATCATTGGTTTGATGCAGGCTTAATAAATGCACCAAAAATGGGGCCCAAGGTAATCGCCTAACTGACACAAGCTGAATAAATGTATTAAAAATTGAGTCCAAGGTAATAGCTCAACCACAACTCCAACAAATTAAAAGGCTAAGGACCAAGCCCCATACTTCTAAAGTGAAAGATCTATTTTAGCTAGTTAAAAAACTTTTATTTTAAAAAATAGCACCAGACTCTGGTTGACGATAATATCAAATACTGGAAAATAGAGAATTTTTCTCTTCTTGCACATTGTAAACAAAATTTAGAATTTAATCCTGAGAAATAAAAAGCACAAATCTAACATAGAAGTCTATCAAACAAATATTGAAATTAGTATTTTTACCCTTCAAAATAAATTTATGCATAATTGTATAAAATTCATATGGTTATCTTATTAGGGGCCCTCCTATCCCCACTCTTCTTTTTTTCTCCTCCTGAGAAAGAATTTCCCAAAATTCAAATTTAACTGATATCCCTTCAAACCCAGAAATCAGGGTATGCCTCGAGTCACTGGAAGCAACCTGGGCAAAGTGAACGGTGTGATAAAGGGGATGATGTCACTACCCTCTAACCTTTTCGGACTACCACTCCAAGTTGTCTCTACACAACTTTATATATATATAGAGTAACTTTTTTTGACAACAATTGTATGTTGTCACCGAAGTTGGAATATATATCTAAAGCATTAGTGACAACCTATGTTATCACTGAAGCTACACATATACACATGCGCACACACAAACATGAGCATGTGTATCTATTGTGTGTGTATACATATACACACACACACAATATGTATATATTTGTGCCTACACATTTATATATATACACATATAAATGTAGTTTTTATATATACACATGTATGCATATGTGTACATATATACATACAAACATACATACATAAATGTGTGTGTGTGTATTTATATGTATATGCATATATGTGTGTGTACAAACTATAGACACCAAATTTTGACACACCCTTTATAATAAAAATATGTCTTTTTACTTCATCTAGGGGTACTTTTATTTTTTGGAGGTCAATTGCAATTTTTGTGTATATTGTGACTTATTAGTCTATCAAGTGTAAAATAGTAATTTTAGCATGTAAATACCTTTTAATTTTATTTTAATTTCTAAATTCTCATTTTTTGTATTTTTTATCATTTTTATATTTTGAATAATTTTTTCAGAGTCATGTAGTATTTATTAAATTTTTGGTATTTTCTAAATTAAGGGCCCATTTTCCAAAGCGCCCTCTTTTACTAAAATTTTCATGTGAAAAATTTTACATGTGAATTTCATATACTTTTAGATTTTTGGTAAAAAATTTCGTGATTTTTAGAGGTCATTTGGTATTTATTTAATTTTTTATCTTTTTATTTATTAAAAGCACGTCTCCCAAAAATATTTTAATGTTAAAATTGTCTAGTGAGAATTTTAGTATATGTGTTTTGTGTGGTAAATTTTTGTAATTTTTAAAATTTATTTAATATTTTTTGCATTTTTCCGTAAACTTTTGTGATATGTGACGCATTTCCCAATACTGCATCAATATGGAATTTTTATAGGTGAAGTTTCTTTTTTGTGCAATGTTAAATTTTATTATTATTTTTTAATTTTTAAGGAGTCCAAGTATATTTGATTTAGTTTGATTTAGTTTTATTTTCCTCACAAAAAAAAAAAAAAAGAAAAGCGAACAGGCTGCGCTAGTGCTACAGCTATCAAAACAGCTTCTATAATCAGACACATCGGCACATTCCTCTCTCAGCCCACTCTTACTTCACAAACTCACAATCTTCACTGCACTCTCAATCTCTTCCTTATTGCACACAGACGCACAACTTCAACTCTCACTCTTGGCTCCCTCAACACATAGACATTACACTTTCTTCTTCACTCTCACCCTCACTGCACCTGCACCACACCATTGCACACAACTCACTTCTCACCTTCTCAGCTCACTCAAAACACACACGATTCACTTCCTCATCCTTGCACTCTCACAGCCAGACATATTCACACACTTACACTCACGCACTTGCACAAACACCTTTTACACACACCCCATTCACGCACATCACAAACACACACATAACATCAAACATCCACAATCACACACACAAATCACACAAATTTCTCTTGGCAGACTCACCCACACAAACGGTCCGACAATTGCCCATAAACACTTTCAAATCACCAAGAAAAAGCTCCCAAATCACCAGAAAAACAACTACTCAAATAGCTGCAAAAACAGCTCAAAATTAGACCCAAATGAGTCCCAAAATCTGCAAAATCAGCCACCAAAAGAGCAGCAATATTAACACCAAAAACCTGCACAAAACAACCAGAAAAATAGCCACAAATTCTGTAAATACAGTAGCCAAAATTAGTCAAAATTGCAGCCAAAATCGCAGCCTTATAGCAGCCAAAATCAGCCACTGTCACACCCATAATAACTTCACAATCAGCCCATAAACCACCCCCAAATCTGCTCAAAATGTAGCCAAGGACAGCCCAAAAATCATCCAAAATCGCAGCTCAAAGGAACACCCCAACAACAACCCCTCAATCAGTCCATCAGCCACCCAAATCCAATTTGAATCACTGCAGTAGCAGCTTCTACCAGCTGCCAAACGGCTCCACATCCAGTCTCCTCACCACCCAGTCACCGCCGACGCCCCAAACACAACAGTCACCCACAGCCAACCTTCACATCTCCTCCATTACCCTCTGACACAGGTAAATCTTCTCCCCTTTCCTTCAATTCTTTTAATTTGTCATTTAATTACTAAGATAGATGCATATGGTGATATATTGGATCATGAAATCTGAGGTTTGGTTAGTGATTTAAGTGACCTTGAGAGGTGGATTTGAAGACTGGGGGTTTAAACCTTAGAGAAAACCGATTAAGAGAGAAGAAGGGAGTGAGAGAATGGAAAGATATTGGAGAGAGAGAGAGAGAGAGAGAGAGAGAGAGAGAGAGAGAAGAAAGACAAAAAAAAAGAGAGAAAGAAGCTAAGAGACGAGAGAAGAAAGAAGCTGGAAGAAAAAATGAGAAAAAAGAGAGAAATAGAAAAAAGAAAGAAAAGAGAGAAAGAAGGCAGGAAGAATAAAAAGAAAGAAAGAGAAATCGGTAAAAAAAAAATTGGTTAGTTTTTTTTTTTTTTTGAATTAATATTTGCGTTTTAACCCCCTAGAATTTTTATTAGCTTATTGTTTTGCCTTGAATATTTTGATTGTTGCAGTTAGATCCTTAATATTTGTAAATTGACCCCCTAGAGCTTAATTTCTCTTCATTTAGGTCCTCTTAATTTCAGTTTAGTCCCCAATCTTGCTGAAATTATATTTTTGGCTTTTGAATGTTGCTGAAAATTGTAAATTTAGTCCCTCATGTTGCTAAAAATTGCATTTTTGCCCCTAAGTTTGCTAGAAATTATATTTTTGTTTTTGTGTTTGCTGAAAATTACATTTTTGCCCCTATGCATTGCTGGAAATTTTTATTTAGTCCCTTTAAGTTGCTGGAAATTCATTTTTGGTTCTTAATTGTTGCTGGAAACTTGATTTTTTACCCCCTAGGCTATCTGAAATTACATTTTGAACCCCATACTTGCCATAATTTATAATTTTATCCTTTAACTTGATGTACTTTTAATTTTATCATTTAGCCATAATTTTTGTAATTATCATTTAGCTTCGATATTATCCGTAAGACTAAACTTGCCATTTTCTTTGCATTTGATATGTGCATTTCTTAGGCTTGCAAGATAGTTGTTGAACCTAGTTTAGAATTACGATGCTCATTGTGCTGGTGAATGACTGTTTAATGGGCATCACTCTATTGTTGGTTCTTTCAAGAACTATATAGAAAAGATTTGACATTAGGATAGAACTTAAAGTGCACTTATTTGCCATTATGTGGACTGGATGATGAAATTGCAGATTATAGATGCTTGAGAAATTGCTTTTTCAGATTTCTTCAATTAGCTCATTGTAGGAAGTATACTGTGAGGGCTAGCAAGTAGCTCATCAAAATTTTGATTGCCTAATTACCTATTTATTCATATTGCACTATTCTTGATGCTAGAATATATATTGACGTTAGTGGTTAAATTAGTAAAAACCTATTTATTGAATTGCTATGTTTGAAACTCTAAGACAAAGTGGTAATGGACATTTTTACCTAGTACAAACAAGGAGCTATAATTTTATGTTACGTTATAATTTTGGGTTAGACACTCAATAAATTCATCAATTGAATTGTAATATATTAAACAAAAGAAAAAAAAAGAGAGAAGAAACAAAAAAAAAAAAGAGAATAAAAGGTGCCAGGCTATTAAATTGGATGAATCAAGAAAGCTTAGGGTTGGAAATTAAATAGTGATAATGCAACTTAGATTAATCATAAGCCATGTACATATTTTATATTCAATGCTCTAAATGACATAATTGAGCACCTAACAAATACCTAAGCAAGATATAACATGATAGTTAAAATAAATGAAACCAAAAGGAAAGAAATGAATGTATAGTCGGCTGGATAAGTGAAAGGAATCATAAAGCTTGAGCTGTCTATATTTTGGAGGCTCCAAGGATGAAGCAAGTAGGTGAGGCACACACCTCAACCATAAAGCTTAGCCTAAAGTGTATTAAATAAAGAAATGTAAGCAAAAAAAAACATAAAAGGAATCAGTGAAAGAGACCAAAAGATAGAGAAAGAGAGAAAGGTTCGAATAAAGTTGGAGTTAACCCAAGAACCTAAAGATGGAAATTGAGAGAACCTTTGAGTTGAAGGTAAATTTTCTTGCTCTCTTGATTTATGTTATATATATATATATATTACTAAGTTAGTAGGACTTAATGTTTTGATTTGCAATAAAAATTCTGCTGGAAAACAAGAAAGGCTAAAGTTTAAAAAAAAAAAGATTGGAATTCCATAGACTGTTTTCATAGTCACTCATGCACAGTCTTGAGAGAATGTTTATAACTTGGCATAGGAAATTTCAAATTAAGTAATTCATGTTGTGTTAAAAAGTAGATTCATAGTTCTTTCTAAGGGTGTAAAAATCATAGCCTGGTTCAAAGTGTATATACCCAAGGATGTTTCCAAATTGACTGAATAATCTGCTTCAAACAGGATAGAGGTATGATAGTTTTTATATTTGTATTGGGATTTTGGTTCTGTTATGGTTGGAATCAGGACATGTAGTCTTCTAAGAACATCTTGTATGTTAAATCTAGTTTACAAAGGTGCAGAGTTTATGATTTTTGGTTGAGTATAACTCGAGATATAGCTAATTTGATTGACTGTGATTAAAAAAAACTCGTATAAACAGTCACTCATGAGCAGTCTTAGAAAATTGGTTATAACTTTGTATAGAAAGCTTAGATTTGGATGATTCTTATTGTTTTAAAAACTAGACTCATAGATATTTCCAATGGTATAAGGTACATAGCCTAATTATTTGTAGATTAACACCAGAATTCTTAAGAACCTGGCTGAAATTTTAAGACTGCGTAAACAGATTTTGTGAAGAGCCAAGTTGTAGCATGATTTTGAACTTGTTTTTGTTGAAATATGAGTTGATGTTCTTCACAAAAATTATAGCCTTTGAGACATATATTTTAGTCATATAAAGCTCATGCCCTAGTTCTTTCTAGATTAATACCAGAAATTACAACAATAAGCTGACACATCCACCCTGCGTAACCAGAAGTTGGTGAAGGTGCAAAATTTTGACTTAATTTTGACCCAGTTCTTGTTGGAATTTTGATTTACTTTCTTCACAATAGTTAATATTTTATAAAATCTAGTTTCTAGACATATAAAGTTCAAATCAATCCGAGTTGTGAACTAAAAGTTATGCTCAATTGAATACTGAATTCTTGGTATGACTGAAAATAAGATTTTGATAGTAGATGGACAGATTTATTATTGAAATTTGATTAGGGTTATGGTCGGATTAGAGGTTATTATCTGCATAAGAAAGCCAAATTGAGTCTAATTTATAAAGGTTTTGATTTGTAAGAATTAGACGAGTAGAATTGGAGTTATGCCTATTTAAACACAATTGGTTAGGAAGTTGTGACCAAAGGCCACATGTAGATTGGAGTTATGCAAACCTATATGTACTACCAAATCTTATGTTTTAAAGATTACAAATGTTTTATCATGTGTCCTCTACCTACTGTGTTGCTTGTGTTTCAGTTTGTTCTAATCTATTTACCTCTTTAGCTTTTAGTGTTTTCTCTATACATTTTTCCTTTTTAGCTGAAAGATACTCCTAACTACGTTGACTAGATATATCTTCTATTCTATTTGGTTTATTAAGTTAGATACCACTTTTTTTAAGTTTCAACATTTATTTTTCTCTCTAGGGGGACAAGATTGATAATTTCTTGTTAATTATCGAGTATTGGCAAGATTGATAATTTTCTTGTTAATTATCAAGTTTTATACCTTTTCTATTATTATAGTACAAGTTATAAGTATTTGTTAGTTATTATAACTTTCTTATACGAGTGATCACTGGAGAGAGTATACCTTATTCTAACTTTCTTGTACGAGTGATCACTGGAGAGAGTGTATCAACTTGTTTTAAAGTGAAATTCACAACTGATTATTTCTTGATCCCTAGCTTTTGGATGCAGGGATCTACCAAACAACATTGGCGGCATATTTTATGTGATGGAGAGTCACAGCTTGGCTGTATTAAGTCTTGCTTTCATGCTATTATTGCTTATGGTAGTTGAATATAGCTGAATTTGTGTTCTTTAGTATGGGTTTTGATTTGTCACATTTTAAAGAGATATCTTTACCATAGCAGTGTTCAAACTTTCTTATCCACATTGAAACAGCATTGGCTTCATTTAAATTTATAAATGCTTATATAATTGTGGTTCTAATTTTTTTTCTTACATTTTCGAGGACGAGTTACACAATTGAAATTTTCTCAATGCATTTGTGGTTGGCAGATCATGGTGGAATTAACATGTAAACCTTTCAAGAAGGAGACTTTACGAAAAGATTTTCAAGAACCAGGCACTCTGCAAAATGCTTCAAAGAAACACTATGGTCTTTTGTGATTGTAGTCTATGATGGCCAAGATATGGAAGGAAATCACTTTGATTGGGTTATATTTAGAATATGATATTAGATAGGATCGATTTAAATTCTTTCATGCTTTGTGATACTTTTCCTACATTGTGTTTGAACATACTACTTCTTGTTTTCAAAAGTTATGTTTCGACATTTGGATGTTTGATATTGGTGTTGGATGGTGTTATTGACATTGTTTCGACATTTGGATGTTTGATACTGGTGTTTGGATCGTGTTATTGACATTATTTGTTTGTTTAGTTCTTGTGTTTATTATATATGATAATTTCAATTTCAATTGTATACATGTATTGTTTACTTACACATACAGATACTTTTAGCCACATATACAGGTGGGGTTACATTAACATAGGCAAACTTTGCCCACACATACAGGTTCCTTTACCCACACATACAAATATGTTACTTACAAATATAGTAAATTTTATCTATGGTTGTACCCACGCATATGAAGGCATCCACCAATATATGTATGAAATTTACCCGCACATTGTGAAGTTTTTACCCACACATCTGTACCTTTTACCCACACATTGTGAAGTTTTTACTGACACATTCTGTACATTTTATCCACACATTGTGAAGTTTTTACCCACACATATGACCAAAGTTTTATATACACATAAAAAATGGCATGCCACATCACATGACACGTAGTCATACACGTCATACAAAATCTGCCAACAGGGAAGCTTCGTCACTAATCCACATCATCATCCATGTCATATGTCCATGTCATCATCACACAATCAGGCAACCAAATTATCCACACATACTATATATATTTACCAATGTATATATGTGTAGGTATAAGGTTTACCATTACCCACACATAAAAATATGTGTGGGTAAAAACATTTCTCTGCAGTACGATAGAGACACATGCTAATATTTATTTTTTGTGAGGTAAAGACATTTGTTGACACATAATTATTTTTTACCCACACATCATGTGTGTGGGTAAAAGCTTAATTTCTTGTAGTGAATAGATTAGGTGAAATTGACTCAATTAACTCTTGTATATATACGTGTATTTGCAAAAATTCAATTTAATGCAGATTTTTTCTCATTATTTTTACAAAAATCAAACAAAGTGGACCGCAATTCATGATCTTTTTGAGTCAAATGACTTAGACATACTAATATGAGACTAATTACGCTAGAATTTGGGGTAATGACCAAGTAATTCAAATAAAATTTGTTAACAATAATATCAAAAGAAGTATCTTGAGTGACCCGCGACCAACTTGATCATTAGATAATGAAAAATAATGATAACTTATCGAATTATTAAATACACCATGTTTCTGTCCTATGGCGCAATATGCATTAGAATATTTAGAAAGACAAGGACGTCGAGTTTCTGAAATCAGAATGACAACCAGGCTCACTTTTCTCTAATTGTCGGCCACTTTTTTTCTTCTTTCATCCCCCTAATTTTACCTCTTTGTATCTTTACCTCTTTGTATTATTTTCTTTTTCTAATTTAAACTTCCATTAATGCATACACTATTCATTTCAAATGCAAAACCCGAAATTCCCTAGACCAAGACTTGTGAGACTTGTTCATTTGCTTCTTTTGATATACTTCAGCCTGCAATGTAACTTCAACGGATTTAGCTCGTGGAACTCAGAAGGATCACATATCCACTATCAATTTTTTGTTCCATCCTTGAGTTTTAAAGAACCTTGCATTTGAACAATTTGGAGTTCGGACCAAAGATTTGGAAATTGTCACGAAGGATAACTGATGCGAGTCTGTCATATAATCATTTCTTTGAGATAAGAAATGAGACCTCTTAAGCATAAATATACGGCATTCCTTTTCTTTACTATTTTTAGTTAGAAAAATTGAAATGTAGGGCATGGAGATGTTGAAATTTGAACATTATCCAAAGAGGGGGAAAACGACGCGTTATCAGCATAAGGAATCGGATGATTGTTTGAAGCAATCTTGGAAAAATTCAACGCCAATTATGGCAATTGTTGGTTTCAAAACCCATGCGTGTGTATGTTTTTAACGGTCGGATTTAGAGTCTCACAAGTTTCTATTTGCCACAATGGCTATAATTTATTGTAACAAAATGAATAGCTGAGATGTTACCGCATGAAAAAAATTTGAACTAAAAAAAGTCAAAACGAGGTGGTTTTGGAGGGAAAATTTGTTACATCAAAATGCTGAAAAAATACTTCCAAATGCTGTGAAGTTACACCCCCTAAACCTGTAAGATACGGCCAAAGGCCAAATTGTGAGGCATACCCGTTCGGATTTGGAGTCTACAACTCTATAAATAGGAGCTTGAGCCCAGTGCTCTTATCAGTAGTCCTCAGATCGAACTTATCATATAGTTTTAAGAGTTTGTAAGATTGTGAACAAAGTGGCTTCCTCAAAAAGTTTGTTTCTTCTCATCAGTGTTCTTGTGCTTCTCATTTCCTCTGAGCTGGAAGCTGCAGGTGCCTAGCTATATTTTTAGTCATCTTTGTCACTCGTCTGATAATGAGAGTTCAATCCTTACTCACTCCATTTTCCTTTCTTCCTTCGACGTTACTAATTCTAATATATTTCTATGAAAATAAGAAGACTTGCAAATGTCTTTTCATATTTTCATAGACGTTCACTTGGATCACTCATTACGGTTATAGAACTAATGGGACATCTTTTTCACCAATATCAATATTTTTGCGGACAGTTTAGGATAATAAAATAGTTTTATTTTTTCTTTCCTCGTATGTCTGTTTATGGTAGTGTAAAGAAACACGTGAATGACAGAAAATGAAGGTGACAAGGAAACTAAACTTCGTGACAATAAATTCTTCGTTGAGGATTTAAAAGAATCATTTAAATTAATTGGGATTCTTAGTGTCACTTTTTTTAGTATCAATTGAGTGCCACTTTGTATTCGCAGTTAAATAAATTAAATAATTATTAGAGTGTGAATACAAGATAGTACTTTCCTGTGAATGGTATTCAAGTGATACCGTGAAAAGTGGCATTGAAGATCTCAACCGCATTTAAACATATCCAAGATGCTACACATCTAAATGGATTGTTTAATTGAGATTCTTGTCCTATTACCTGACTTTTCTTTTGTTACAGGTCAAGAAAGCACGACTGATGGTGTTGTGGACGTCAAGTATGGAAATCAAGGAAATGGTCATGTTGACACTGGTGGTGTTGACCAGGTACGTCGAAGAAGACCCTGCAGATTTGGTTGCTGCCGCAGATGCCCTCAAGGATGCATCAGGTGCTGTCGCAGTGCTGATGAAGCTCCTGATGCTGCATTCGAAGACAACATTAAAAATTAAAGCAATATATATGTATAACCGATTTCACATCAACTTTTAATTACCCCATGCAACAATAAAATCAATCACATAAACTAAGTTAAATAAATAAGGGTGGAAAATTGGTGACTCGAAATTGGTGGCCATATATCATTTGCATAATGTTGATCGTCTTTAATTATATGTTATATATGTGAACAGTTTGGTATTTGGATTGGTGTGTATTAGTTCAACCGAGTCGATACTCGGTCCGAATCTAAAAACATAACAATATACCAATAAAAGTATACCATCTAAATATCGTGCTTAATATTTCTAGTATTTAGAAAGTATTGAGAAAATCCAATTTTACAATCGTCCTTTAGTTTGAAAGGAGGTATACTTGAGTTAAAATTTCAAATATTTTTCGCTAGATAAATTTCAATAATAGGCCAAACACCAATACACACCAAAAAACTCTTTCATCTGTTTGCACCAAGTTTCAAAATTATTTTTACCTTTAAAGACAAAAACGAGACACTCATATAAATAATATAAATTATTCACATAAACTCTGATACCAATTTATAGACCCACAAATTAGTAACTCAAGGAAAGACCAAAATAAAACTAAACGAAAAGAACCGCAAAAGTAAGAAAACAAATAGCACTAGTTGGAGGAAAAGTAGCCGCAAGAATAAAAGACAAAAACCAATCAAGTACGTCAAATTTGAGACTAAGAAGTCTCGGCCAAGGGACGCAGAAATGGAGGCAAAAAACGTTTTTTATTCAAGGATCTTTGCAGCCGTTTTCTTTCTTGTTTCTTGAACTTTTCTCACATAAGACTACGTGACCAGTTGGCCCTTAAGTTTTTAATCTACAAGAGTGTACTAAATTAGTAAAACCAATTACAAATGAATTTTTTTTTTTTTTTGACAAGCGATCTTGGTATTATTAATAATAGTCAAAAGAATATCCAAGTGACCGTGGACCAACTTGATTATAGATAATGAAAAATAATGACGTCCAGCATTTTGGATTACGTAATATGCTTTAGAATATTTATAATGCTTTGAAATCCGAATGACAATGATCAGGCTCGCTCTTCTCTAATCCTCGACCATGGTTTTCTTCTTTCATACGCATGACTTGTCAAAAGCAGCTTAATGAAGGCATATATATAAAAATAGTTGCTGTATTTATTTTCACTGTCTTGCCAGAAGCAAGAAGTTCTTTTTTGTTTTTTTGCTTTTTTGTTTTTTGGATATCCATTCAGTCTGCAGTTCTCATGAGCAAAATGACTTTTACCATTTCTTGTGCATTAAATTTTCCAAGATTATAAAAAACTCATAGAGTTCAAAAGGATTACATATGCACTATCGGAAGTTTTGAAGGACCTAAGATTTGCAAATAACTCATAAAGGATATTTGGCACGAGTTTGTCTAGATGGTTATTTTTTGATATATTTTTTTTAAAAATTATTATTGTAACAATTTTAAAGATTCTTCTCGATAAATGTATTTATGAAATAAAAAATTAATTAAAAAACGTGTATGAAATTTTTGAAAATATATTTCTAAAAAACATGACCAAACAAACAGAACTAGATGTTGAGGTAAGATAAGCTCTATGTGACCTTTTAAGCACAAATCTACGGCATTTCCTTTTTTATTATATTTGAATTAGAAAAATTGAAATGTAGGACCTGGAGATGTTGAAAATCATGTACGGCTTCCTCAAAAGTTTGTTTCTTCTCTTCAGTGTTCTTGTACTCCCCATTTCCTCCGAGCTGGAAGCTGCAGGTGCCTAGCTATATTTTTAGTCGGCTTTGTTACTTGTCTGATAACGAGAGTTCAATCCTTACTCCCTCCATTCTCTTACTTCTAGAGGTATGCAACGTATTCGAATTCGAAAATTCAGAAGTCTGAAATCGGATAATTAGAAAAATTGAAAAGTTTATGTCCGACCGATTTCAAATTCGAATTCACCATTGTCCGATCCAAATTCGATTTCAATCGAAATCGAAAAATCGAAATCGAATTCATTTAACAACTCAGTAAAACCCAATAAACTAACAAAGCCCAATACACAAAGAAAGCCCATTTAATGGTTTTACAAACAAACAAAGCTCAATACTATACTCATTTAAATATCCAAATTTAACTAAAGATATGAATAAGTTTATTTGACTATTTGTTATTTTTTGTGGTAAGTTTAATAACTAACTATTAGTTTATTAGTTATGACTTAATTGTATTAGTATAATATATTAAATTATTAATATTAATTATTATATTTATAATATGTATAATAAAAGCATTTGTTTATTTGACTATTTGTTATTTTATGTGGTTTGAGTTTAGTTAATTTGATTATTAGTTTTAGTTTATTTGACTATTGTTATTTTATGTGGTTTGAGTTTAATAACTAACTATTAGTTTATTAGTTATGACTTAATTGTATTAGTATAATATACTAAATTATTAATGTTAATTATTATATCTATAATATGTATAAACAAAATTTCAAAGAGAACCTTCTTCCATCTAGAGGCGATGCTCGTTTATTCAGTATTGGACCATCCATCGCAGTCATATCAATTTGACTAAGTTATTCAGTAATTCCTTTTGGCTATCGACTTGTTCTAGCCGATCTTACTATTGGTGTTTTTTTTTATGAATCGCCATTTCAAGTATTTTCTGCATTCTTTCTCAAAGAAATGACGTATGTATAGGAAAGAAGGTCCTAGTGGCCTTCCCACCATTAAAAGAGCCTCTCTTTCTGTTTGACCTTGATCGAACGAGCAGAACGAACCACGAGCTGTATACAAGCATAATGTTCAATCGCCTACTACCCTACACCTTGACTTGTTCGGATTGATGACCAATTCGGATAGGTTCAGCCAAAGCTAACTCGGACTGCTACAGTATTTAAATCTGATTAAGAAAGGAAAGAAAAAACTCTTCCAATATTGATTCCTGGAATTGAATTCTCAGCCGAAAATGATGAGACTAGTTCAAAGGCTTATAACTTAAGTAAGGGAGGTTCATAAGATCCCGAAGGGAGAGGATTGAAAAGACTCGAGCGTAAGCGAGAGGAGAGCTTGGCCACAAGACTCGAAATCGAAGTTGACTTATGCTCCGTTCCAGGAGTAAGAGTGTTAGCATAATACAGGAAAGGTCTTTAGGACAGGCAACTCAATGTCTTAACTAAAGGAGCCTTTGTTATAGTAGGGAAATTTATATTCGAAATTCTCCGCACGAAAGCGAGTTATTCCTTAGGGGGAACCCTTTTTTAATTAAAGGTTGAGGAAGCATCCTATTTAAATTAAAGCTAAGAGCGGCTATTAGGGATTCATGCCTATCTTATAGTCCTTCTCTCTGGGCATCAAGTCAAGACCGACCCTTTCAAAGGTTAGTATCTACCTCCCTAACAGGGCATTCAAACACAGGAAAGAGCCAGGTAGGGGATAGCCCTATTCCACTTATAAGAGGATCATATCTCTTTCAACTTGAGGAATCAGAGCTTCTAAATAAGAGACAAGATCAGTTACGCCCTTTTCTAATCCCTGGATAAGCAGCTAAGAGCCTTTCAATAGCGGAGCGGATCCTGCTAACATTAGAGACTCTACTCAGTGAGTTGCCTACCCTCGCTGGTGTACCTAGTTTAGTTAGAGGATGGGACGATAGAGCTCAAATCAATCGAATATCCGTTCGTGACCTGACCCAGAGTCACTAGGATCAGTTGGTAAGTCTCATCCCTAGCTTGGCTACTTTACTATAGGCACTAGGCTATGATTCGATCTGTAAGCTTTCCATCGTTGGAAGCCCCTTCCATTTGGCCCGAGCTTTGGGTTACATCTGCTTCTGATTCTGTTATTCCATTATCCTTTTAGTTATTCGTTTAGTCAAAGCCGTACGTATCGTATGTCCTTTTCGAATCGTTCTATCATTCGAAGCAGGAGCTGGTGTTGTGGGTAGAGAACCATTGGTATAACGAGTTCATGTGCTTGCAGTTGTGTTCCCATTCCCTTAACCTTTAGTTGGATTCTCTAAGGTGCACTTGCTTTTCCTGGACTGATTAGATTGAGTTCTTTCCTTCTATGGGTTTGACTCACTTTCGTAGTCTCTCATTTCATTCCTCCCCTACCCTCTATCGTAGTAAATTGCATATGATAAGGAGTCCCGTAACCTTCTAATCGGAGAAGGTGCATTTCCTTCTTACTTTATGCTTTTCAACTTGAACAGCTTTTCCACAACAAGGAATGATTTTTTTTTGTTGGGAGGGTGGATCTTATAAGAAACTTGCCCCTTTTGGTTGGAATGCCTATCAATCTTGGTGGTCTCGTAGTACACATCTCTTTTTATCAGCCTTCGAATACTTCTGGGCTTCCCTTAGCTTTTAGGTGGATTCAGTCTCTCCCTCCTATTCGAGCAAGCCTAAGGCTTTCTTTTGTATCAGCATTGGCTTTTCTTTTAAAAAACCGAAAGCCCTCAGCAATTCATTTCCCTTCTTTGAGTGATTTCAGTTCTCGCCCTTTCCATGATCTTTCTAGTCCTCTGTGTGCGCATCTCAAGCTTCAAGTTAAGCTCCCAATGCAAGGGAAGGGGCCGACGTATATGCATTCTACTTGAATCTGAAACTTCCATTCTTGTAAGCGCGCCTTTAGCGATCCAACCAAAAGGTAGAGATTGTAGCTAGGAAAAAACCTTGCCTTTTCCTTGAGAATGAGATTAGAGTCAGGGTCTTTCATTGGTATGCCCCTGTATTCATATTCTGGTGTGTCTTATTGTTTTAAGCCTTGTGGAGTCTTCCAAGTTTTTTTCTTCTATACTAGAAGGGTAAGGGTTCATCCTTTTACTCACTCCCTCCGTCTTGCATTCAGTTTTCTCTTTGTAGCCTTCGAAGTCGTAGAGCAAGCTTCTGCTTTTGCAGTAGTAGTCCCATCCCCTTACCTTAACCTTTCTCGATATCAGAGACATTTCCCTTTGCCGGAGTTCGTTCAGTCGGTAAGCATCCCGTTAGCTCTTCATATTTCCTAGCCCATCTATCCCCACTATCTCCGAATTCTGTAAGCCGTAAACAGTCCTTAAAATTTTCATTCGGAAACCAATCTGCTTATCATAAAAAGTAGTCTAATCTAAGCCTTGGCAGCTGCTTATTCTTCTATCTTTGTAGTTTTTATTGCTATTCCTTCTTCTTCTATTTGTTCTCAGTCTTCGCAAGTGCAAGTATGGTTCCCCAGGTAGAAGTTACATTTCCCTATTCTTTTACTAAGACTAAGTCCCTCTGTACCGAGAAGAAGGTCAGATCTATGGCTTTGCCTAATTCCCGTAGTAGCCTTTTTTAGTGAAGTGCAATGCTTTCGATTAGCTATCGAAGCCAGTCTTTCAGGTCTATTTTCATCCCCTTTTTAGTCGGGAAGTGAAAGTGAGGGGTCTCCTCGTCTTTTCCTATCGTCTTATTTGGATGAGTGGCCATCCGCTTTTCCTTTAGTTTTTTCTTACTCCTCCATCTGTCCTTCCATTACTTCCTTCTATCAGGTCAAGCCTTCCCGCGGGCCTCTAGTCTTCGATCCCTTCTACTTTTATTTAGGAGTTGCTCAGGGCAATAAAGACCAGGCCTCAAGGCGATAAATATACAAAAAGCAATTGCCATAATCCACCTTTTGATAGGCTTCCTCTTTCACCCTTTTTTTGGGGGAAGGACAGGCATATTCGTGTTTATGGGCACCTCGCTTAATGGTTCCGATCTACCCAGTGCTTAAAGAAAGCGGAATCCTATTTAAAGGAACATCAACAGAAAATTAGCTTTAGAAACTCAAAAGTAAGTGTCGGGACCCTATCTTGAATCTTTAGGTTCCGGCCCTCTATTTACATAGCGAAGAAAGGCCTACTTATCCACGGGTTCATGTGCTTAATACGGCTGTGTAGAGCAATCGGGTGCAGTAAGTATCGCCTCTAAAGTTTTTTAGCTCTTCTCTTCCTTTTCCCGATTGGTTCTGTGTCAGGTGAGTGGCGGAACTTCTTCCTGTCAGGCAGAGTTTTGCCAAGGCGTATTTTCTTACGTGTGATTGGGCCGGAGTGAAACAAGGGATCAAAGCGTCGAAGCACGAAGTCTTTAGGATCGGATGCAATTCTGAAGCTGGTACATGCTGCACTGGTCCATCTTTCTAGCAGGCCTGGCATCCTTTAGTCTATTTTATGAAATCGGACAAGATGGTTGGCCAGTAATGGCCATGCCCTCTGATCATCCAACTAATTTTATGCCCTGCTTGATGTGATCCACATACTATACTCCACCATGGACTTGAAACAACACCTGAGGATCAATACGTCCTTTCCACGCCGATACAATATTCCGTCAATCAAAGCATAATTCAAAGCTTGTTCTTTAGCAAAATCAGTAGTCTTTCAAGCAAGCTATGGATAAGAGGGATAGGTAAAAGGAAAAGAAAAAGCCATGGTGCTCATATTTGGCTGCTAAGTACCTCTCCAATGGCAAAAATGGATTGACCAACCCACCTCTTAAATTACCTTCATCTAGAAAGGTATTATTTGATACAAAGAGACTTTCAGGCAGAACTTGGGCTAGACTTTGGTTGGGCAATGGTAAGCTGATTCGCTTCTGGGATGATGTTTGGCCGCGCCACTCTCCTCAGAAATGCATGCCATAATTTATATCCAAATCACAAGGCTCTCATGACCTCAAAGTGCTAGACTACATTCAATATGAAGGAGAAAAAAGAAATTATCTCCCTAAAAAACTATCCATCCAAGAGCATTTGGCTTCAAAATACTTTTTTTATATGGACTGCATAAATTTTATCTTCCAGCCCAAAAAACTGAGGCCGTTAAGGTTTGGCAGCTCAATCCTTACGGTAATAATTATGCCAATTCTGCCTAAAAATCTCTTCAGGTGATCAAGAGGGCTCCCTTTTTCAGTAGATGAGATTAGGATGAAAGGTATTATCTAAACGCTTCTTTTCTCTGACTTGCTCTTTCAAATCCAATTTTGGCCTGCGTTAATGTAATCGGGATTTCATCTCCTAAATTCTTTTTTTCTATGAAAGCAAGAGATGGAAAGTGTTGTTCTAAATTCTGCCTTATTTCATGAGATCTATAAGCACTTCTGCAACTTTCTCTCTCTCCATTTCCCTAGCGCTCTTTTTTTTTACTTTTTTTAAAGGGCAATGAAGGAAACGAAGTTCTCGCTCGATCGAAAGGATCACTATATCCGATTTCGTTTCTAATTCGTTGTATTTGAATTCGGATATTTCCGAATCCGATCCGTTTTCCGTTTTTTTCCGAATTCGATTTTCCAAATTCATTTCGAATTCAGATGAAAAATCAGAAAATTCTGATTTTGCACACCCCTACTTACTTCCTTGGTCGTTACTAATATATTTCTATGAAAATAAGAAAATTTGCAAATGTCTTTTAACATTTTCATAGACGTTCACTTCGATTATTCATTATGACTGAATGACTAATGGGACATCTTCTCTTTCAGATCAATATGATTTCATATTTTTCTAACGTCGCGGACAGTTTAGGATAATAAAATAGTTTGATTTTTTTATTTCCTGCATGCTTGTTTGTGGTAGTATGAAGGAACACGTGCTATGATATGACTGCGGTTCCCTCAAAAGACACAAAATAAATTTGTGACAATTAATTCTAAGATTTGACTTTTTGGGTGAATCACTAAACACAACGAAGATGCTCCATACCTAAATGGATTGTTTAATTGAGATTCTTGTCCTATTGTCTAACTTTTGTTTTGTTACATGTCAAGAAAGCACGACTGATGGTGTTGTGGACGCCAAGTGTGAAAATCAGGGCAATGGCCATGTTGACAATGGTGGCGTTGATCGGGTTTGTCGAAGAAGAAACTGCAGATGCTGCCGCAGATGCCCTGGTGGATGCATCAGGTGCTGTCGCAATGCTGATGAAGTTCCTGATGCTGGATTCGATGACAACATTAAAAATTAAAGCCATATATATGTGACTCAAAAATCGGTGGCCATATATCATTTGCATAATGTTGATCGTCTTTATGTAACTTGGTTATCTATGTTTAAAAGATGTGGTTTGAGTGTTGTATGTAAAATAAATAAGACATGAATGAGCATTTGCTTGAGTAATCTAGTAATGTTTTCATGCTTTATCAATAAATTACATCTTTTGATAGTGCATATATTTTTCATTTGCATACTTACTCCTTTTGTAGTTACAAATGGCAGTATACTAGTGCTATTTTGGGTTTCGGGGTGGCATTAAGTCATTGATTAATACCAAGATTTATGTAAAGAACGAGGGATTAGTGAAAATGGTTTTCTATTTTTTGTCCATATTTAGCAATATCTATATCTATACTTGTACTATATTAATATGGTAGTTTGATTTAGACATACTCCATGAAGGTATTGGGACAATCACTCACTGATTTAACCGGTGCATAAAGTGGTTGAATTAGTGAGTCATAAATTAATTTTTTTTAGCATATTTTGTGATAATTAAGATGTATATAGAGGAAGTATTAAGGAAATTTGTAATACTTAATATTTGTTTGATTCTTATAATGATTCTTACAATAAACTATTTGGTAGTTATGAGAACATAATCTTTGAATAATAGATGTTAAAATAAATTATGTATGTCAAATTTTAAAATAAATTACGGAAAATAAATACATGTAATATAATTTTTTTAGTTACATTTCGAAGGTTATGTTAGTATATGTTAGTGTATATATATCAAATATAATTTTCATCATAGTCGATGTTGTTATAAAGTATCTAGTTAACTAGTTTGTAACATGGCATTAGAAGAATTTAACCTTTAAGGTAAATTTGGACAAGTCAATAAGTATTAAAAGTAAGAATAAGCTAATGAGGAGAATAAAGATGGCTCAGTAGTAAAGAAATATTGCTGGAAAGGGGTAGGTCTTGGATTCAAACCTTCCAAATAAAATGCATTGTGTCAATCGAAACAAAAGTCGAGTGGACTTTTCAATTTTCGAGTTTAATTTGAACTGTGGATAAGTATGTTTGAATTTACTTTGAACTGTCGGAACAAGAATATGTTTGGTTACCGAGCTCAGGTCCCTAAGCTCGACCTGAATCCAAGCCCTTTGAAAAACAAGTGTAAATCACACTTTACTTATTCTGAGATTTAATATGAATGAGCAACCATTGGTCAATACAATTCCTCGATTTTTTTTTTTATATTTCGAAATTAATGTCCCCCCTCCCCCCGGGGGGGCTCTCGGCCCTCCTCGCTCCCATTATTAGCTCTTTAGAGTTATTTTTATTGCTTTATCCCAGCGTTAGACTTTCTATCGCATCTCACATCAAGATACTATAACAAAGATTTTTGTAATTATAAGCATGTGTTTTGATTACATTAGCACTGAGGGTTTTTTATAGCGATTTGAAGGAAAATCATAGTAATGTTAAAAAAATTAGACTACTATACTCGTTCCATTTCTTCTGGAAGATATTTAATTCTCATTTTCAAGAATTTACTAATTTTTTAATCCCTCTTAAACATTATTATATTTCTTATCACTTATCCCCATCAAATTATGTTACTACAAAGAGTTTTACAAAAATATATTCTGTCTATATGTTATATGTAGCATTCTAACCTGTGCGATGTACAATATCTTATTTTAGTGAAAATAACATAATTTATTATAAAAATCATTTAGACATGACATGAATATTTTGTCGTAGGTTTTCATATTTTAGTATTTTAATAGAAATCAATAAATTTTGCATATTTAGTATCAAAACAAAATTGTTTAAAGAATTTCAGATAAATAAAATAAAAATGGAAACTGTAGAAAAAAGTAAAATATAGGAGTTTTTGTATTTGTAATAGGACAAATCTAAAAACATGCTAACAATATAATTGTGTTCTCGAACTTGGACTAGATTAGTCAATTGGACCGGTCAGACTGAGACCTGACCAGATATTCAGTCGAATCAATTAGAAAAATTGAAAATAAAAAAATCAATCAAATTCCGTTAAAAATCAAATTTGATTGGCCAAAACCGGGTTTGACCAGGCAATGGACATAACCCAATTCCTTACATTAGCCCTCAAATTAAAAGCGGTGGGCCCACTGGTACACGCTTGGCCTTTCTTGCATCCGAATTTGCAAATTTCCAAACCTGGCATCTAATTGTCATACCTTTTGGGGGACCCCATTGCTCTATCACGGTAAATAATAAACAATTAGGTCAAAAATAGTGTAACACTATTTGTACTACTTTTTTTTCTTTGTTTAAGTGTGTGTACATACTTTCCATAAAAAAAAGTGTGTGTACACCCCCACAAACATGGGAATATATTATATATACCTATTTGGATTATATTATATATAGGTATATAATATGTATTATATATTATATATAATATATGTAAATATAGGCGTGTATATATGTGTGTCTGTGTAAATAGTTTGGTATTTGGATTGGTATATATAATATATACAAATATACATAAATATATATACACACACGCACACATACATATATATATATATATACACATATATATATGACGTATTTATCACGACTTCTGGTTCGATTCTTGACTCCTGAATTCCATCAAGTCAATACTCGATTCGAGTCTAAAAACATAGCAATATACCAATAAAAGTAGACTATTTAAACATCATGCTTAATATTTCTAGTATTTAGAAAGTATTGAGGAGTTCGAATTTTACCATCATCCTTTATTTTGAGAGAGGGTATACTTCAGTTAAAATTTCAAATATTTTTCGCTAAAAAAATTTCAATAATAGGCCAAGCACCAGTACACACCAAAAAAATATTTCATCTATTTGCACCAAGTCTCAAAATTATTTTTACCTTTAAAGACAAAAACGGGACACTCATATGAATAATAAAAATTATTCATGAATTAATTTATCTAGGATTTCACATAAGCTCTGATGCCAATTTTTTCTTCTCTAATCGTCGACCATGGTTTTCTTCTTTCATAGGCGTGACTTGTCAGGAGCTGCTTAACGAGGGCATATATATAAAAATAGTTGCTGTATTTATTTTCACTGTCTAGACGGAAGCAAGAATTTTTTTTTTTTTTTTTTTTTTTTTGGATTTCCATTCAGTCTGCAGTTCTCGTGAGCAAAATGACTTTCACCATTTGTTGTGCACTAAATTTTCCAAGATTGTAAAAAAAACTCATAGAGTTCAAAAGGATTACATTTGCGCTATCAAAAGTTTTAAAGGACCAAAGATTTGCAAATTACTCACGAAGGATATTTGGCACAAGTTCATTTGGATGATTGTTTTTTGAGGTATTTTCTGAAAAATATTACTTAGCAATTATAAAGATTCTTTTCTATAAATGTATTTATAAGATAAACAGTTAGTTAAAAAACGTGTGTGAAATTTTTAAAAAATATATTTCTAAAAAATATGACCAAACAAACAAAGCTAGATGTTGAGGTAAGATAAGCTCTATGTTACCTCTTAAGCACAAATCTACAGCATTCATTTTTTTTTATATATTTGAATGAGAAAAATGGAAATGTAGGACCCGGAGATGTTGAAAGATGACCATTATCCTAAGATGGGGCAAAGGGACGCATTATCACCATATGAAATCGGATCATAATTTAAAGCAATCTCGGAAAAATTCAACACAATTCTGGCAGCTGTTGGTTTGTTTATTCTTGTACGAGCGGACCTGGACGACCATGTATCCATCAATGAACAATGGAATTGACAACTAAGATGAGAATTTTCTGCCAGGAGAAGAAAAAGTGAGAGAGTGTTATGCGCCACGAGAGAATAAATGACGCAAGAATAAATGGCATTTTCATTTAATCCAATCACATCCAAACCTCTGGATTCTTAGTACAGAAACCCCATCGACTGCTCAAATAAGGACAAAACCCATGCGTGTGTATGCTTCTAACGTTGAAGAGTCTGCAGCTCTTATAAATAGGAGCTCGACCCCAATGCTCTTATCAGTAGTCCTTAGATTGAACTTATCATACAGTGTTAAGAGTTTTGAGAAAGATTCTGAACAAAATGGCTTCTTCAAAAAGTCTGTTTCTTCTCTTCGGTGTTCTTGTCCTTCTCATTTCCTCTGAGCTGGAAGCTGCAGGTGCCTAGCTATATTTTTAGTCGTCTTTGTTACTTGTCTGATAACGAGAGTTGAATCCTTACTTTCTTGGTTTTTACTAATATATTTCTATGAAAATAAGAAGACTTGCAAATCTCTTTTAATATTTTCATAGACGTTCACTTCGATTACTCATTATGATTAAATGACTAATGGGACATCTTCCGTTTCACCAATTTCAATATTTTTGCGGACAGTTTAGGATAATAAAAGATTTTGTTTTTTCTTTCCTCGTATGCATGTTTATGTTAGTGTACAGAAACACGTGCTACAATATGACTGCGGTTCCCACAAACGACAGAAAATAAAGGTGACAAGGAAAATAAACTTGTAACAATTAATTCTAAGATTTGACTATTTAGGTGAATCATTAAACACATCCAAGATGCTACACACCTAAAGAGATCGTTTGATCGAGATTCTTGTCCTATTGTCTGACTTTTGTTTTGTTACAGGTCAAGAAAGCACGACTGATGGTGTTGTGGACGCCAAGTATGAAAATCAAGGAAATGGCCATGTTGACACTGGTGGTGTTGATCAGGTATGTCGAAGAAGACACTGCAGATTTGGTTGCTGCCGCAGATGCCCTCGAGGATGCATCAGGTGTTGTCGCAATGTTGATGAAGTTCCTGATGCTGGATTCGATGACAACGTTAAAAATTAAAGCAATATATATGTATAACCGATTACCCTATGCAACAATAAAATGAATCACATAAACTAAGTGAAATCAATAAGGGTGGTAAATTGGTGACTCGAAATCGGTTGTCATATATCATTTGCATAAAAGTTTGCATGTCTTTAAGTTGTGTTGGTTATCTCTATGTAAAAGATGTGGCTTGAGTGTTGCATGTAGAATAAATAAGGCATCATGAATGAGCATATGTTTTGTTATCTCTGTGTAAAAGGTGTGATTTGAGTGTTGTATAAAGAATAAAAAAGGCACGAATGAGCATTTGTTTGAGTGCTCTACTAATGTTGCCATGCTTGATCAACAAAATTATTCCTGTCGATTGTGCATAAATTTTTCATTTGCTTTATTTGTTGACCCGAGAACAAGCACTTCTCTTAAAAAAAATGGGAATAGTTAGCTTTTTATTGTTGCTACATGTAGAAAATTCTTACACGAACTCGAATTACGGCTGCATTCATTCGTTTTCTATTTAAATTCAGTTTTTAATGACAAAGTCTCTATCATAACTTCCACAGGTGAGCAACGCAGAAGGATTGTGCTAATAAAGTTAGCTAGGATGTTTAATGTGTGAAAGAAATTTTCAAAGAAATTCTAACTCTTACACATGCACATACTTCCAAAGAGTACTTGTATTGACTTTCAGCTACTAACATTTACTGCAGATTGCATTGTTCTACTATCATGTTAGATGCATTTCATACTAGCATTTTTGTTCCTTGTTATAACTCTAATTTAAAAAAATTCAACGTTTTATTACGGCATCACCGAAAAGATGATTTCCAGTGTTAAAACTCGTATCTATCTTCTACAAAACTAAGATGGAGGCCTCCAAGCAGGCAGACCTTCACGTGCCAGTTAATTAACAAGGAAATGTTTGAAGAGATTGTTGAAGTCCCTAGTTGTAACGTAGCTCACGTGAAAGTTTGCCAACAGATCGAATCGTCTCAGAACTCCCAACTTACATAGAGTCTTTTTCAAATTTTGGAGATTAATAACTAGTGGAGAAAAGATAAACTCCTATATCAGATGAATTAAATTTAGTTAAAGTGACACAATAAAATTCTCTTTACAATCAAGTGGTTGAGTATTTTTATTAGTTTAGTATTGAGATTAATAACTAATTACGGGTCTTAATGAACTCCGCAGATACAAGGGTGGCTATGTAAAGACAAATATTTGCTAAATTGACAGGGATTAATTGTTGTTGTATCCTGATATTGTAAAAGCAAATTTATTTTTTAATAATTTGCTTATCCATGCATTCCCAGCTAGTTGCATATCTTCCTACACACAAGCAGTGCAAATCTTATTTGTTATTTGATTGAGGAAAAGCAATATCTGTTTGCTCTTCTTTAATCCAAAGAATGAAATGACCCTAGAAAGAAAATTTGACAGCAATAAGGCTCTGAACAGTAACTGTTAGTTCACTGTCTAAAAAGTTTAAAGTACTTTGTAGATGAGCTTTATCAATATTTATTTCCTTAACAATTTATTAGAGCCTGTTCATGACTTTGTGCATGCGAGTTCAATGATCTTTTTTTTTTAAGGAAATCTCTTGCAAGTTCGCTGTACCAAACATGCTAGTGAAAATTAATGAAAAATAATGCAGAATAAATACATGTAAAATAAGTTTTTTGGTTACATTTAGAAGGTTATCTGTATTAGTACACGTTACTGTTATATTTGCCATCGTATTTCATATCGTTAAAAAGTATCTAGTTCACGAGTTTGTAAAATGGTATTAGAAGAATCTAACCTTTAAGATAAATTTTGACAAGTCCACAAGTATTAAAAACAAGAACAAGCAAACAAAAAGAATGAAGATAGCTTAGTTTTTTTCTTTCAGAATTTTCATGAGAAAGGGAATAAACCTAATCCTCAAATTCCACTCAAAAGGCAATTGCTGACTTTTGAGGGAATCCAAGGGACTTAAACACTCACCACTCTACTCTTACTTAAACGATGTGGGACTAAGGGAATGAAGATAGCTTAGTGGTAAAGACATTTTGCTGGAAAATGATAGGTCTTAGATTCATACCGTCCAAGTAAAATTGAGTAGATTTTTCAGTTTTCGAGTTTATTGTAAACTATTGAGTCCTAAACAATCTGTGAAATCACAGGCTAAGTGTTTTTGAATTTACTTTGAACTGTCAGTTCCAAAAAATTTGTCAAATCACTGGTTAAACGGTTGTTTCACTTAGTTGACTAGTCGAACCGCTGGGCCAAGCTGAATTTGAAAATGCCCCTACTCAAATAAGTTAATTACCACCTTATGTCTTCAAAATAGCCCTAAAGGTCTTAATTTTCAGTTCCAATTTGAAGGTCTTATGGTAATTGACTTTTATCCTTTTTTTTAATATTAGCCATTGTTAAATTTCGGTAATTGTCTTTTCGTGGCAAAATTGGAAATATAAAGAACCATATTCGTTTTTGTTAAAATTTTGTGGCCAGTTTGGCCGCCATCCTAAATAATAGATATCAAAACTGCATTTCTCCCATGTCTTTAAACACATTTTATATCTTTTTATCTCAAATATATACAAATTAAGAAAAACCATTGTCTTTTCTTTTGGAAAGAATGTATGATCTATCTATATGTTATATACTAGCATTTTGACCGTTGACTTTCTTTTTGAAAGAAGGTATATTTTATGTAAATTTTCAAAAATTGTCCTCTCTAGATATGTGTTACTTAATTATTTTGGGTATTTAGAAAGATTGTCATTTAAGTAGTTATAATTTTATTGTTCCATTTTTATTCATGGAGATAGGAGTATATCTTAGCTAGGATTCTCTAAATTAAAGAGTTAAGATATTTTTGTTAACTTTGTATGGGTAATAAAATCGAAATTTTAGTAGTATATTAGGTTAAGAACTATGTAAATTTTAAAAAAGTAGTTAAATCTATCTATTAATGGAAATTGATACATGTATATATATTTAGTGTCTAATTAGAAGGTCGTGAATTATTTTAAGTTATTAAAATAATTCAAAATATGGAAAAATAAGATAGGGAATTGTGAGCTTTATGGATGATTGAGATTAAAAACACTACCATCCGTATATAACATAGGAATGGATGATAGTTCTTAACCTAAAATGCTATAAAAATTTAAATTACCGTAAATAAAAAGAAAACAACAATATTCTAACTTGTTATGTATAGGGATTCATAGCTAATTTTCAATCGCTTTCTATCTTAATTACTACTTCAGTTTCTAGTATGTGGTGGGATTTTTAATTTACTATTTTTCTAGCATGTAGTGGGATAGAGATTGCTTGCATGTCGGTATCGTCCCATAACTTCATTAAGAGGACTATCATGGGAACTACCATTGGTGATTGTGGACTAGAATATATACATATATAAACAAGTAAAAGAAAGAAAATTTTCAAGACTCCAACCCCCTGTTGAAAAGTAATTTTCAGTCATCTTCTATCTTAATCACTATTTCACTTTCTCGTATGTTGTGGAATAAAAATCCATGCATGTTAGTATCGTCCCATAACTTCATCAATCATAGGGACTATCGGACAAATTAATGCTCTTACAACCATGGAGGCTCAGAGATTCTTAGTTGAACGGAGTCTACAGCTCCATCTGTGAACTTTATAGTTTAAAAGAATGCTAAAGAAACAAAGTTATGCATATTGATGTAAGAAAATGATATAAAATGATGTAAGGATACTTATGTGACTTTATTTTAAACTACAAAATTCATAAGTGAGACCGTAGACCACGTCCATTTAATAATTTTCCATATAGGCCATGGGACTCCAATTGACGACTGCGGACTAGAATATATACATAAATTTATTCAAAAAAAAAAGAATATATACATATATAAATAAAGAAACGAAAGAAAGATTTCAAGATCCTAATCCTCTATTTCAAAGTAATTAATTTCAGTCACTTTCTTGTATGCGTGTGGTCTTGATCACTACTTTGGTTTCTAGTGGGCGGCAAGATACAGATCGCATGCATGTCTGTGGGCATAATCTCATAACTTCGTAAGTTAGCTCGTGAGACATTCCTCTTCTTCCGTAGTTTGGTCCCCAAGCTGAACTAACTACTCAGTCAAGTCCTTAATAAAACAAGAAGTGCAAATTACAGTTGATATGGAAAATTCTTAGATGGATCGAGTCTACGGGTGGGGCCGTGGTCCAGAATGCTTCACATTAGCAATGGCCCACCAGTGGTTACTCCATTGCTGATATGGAGAATTCTAGATTAAGGGATCCACGGCTCCACCTGTAGACTCAGTTCACCTAAGAATTTCCCAATTGATATCTTCAAATTTGATATAATTTGGCAACTTTGGTCAATTGTGGTCCTCCAAACAACTACTAAAACATTATAAATTTCTAATATTATTTTCACTTTATCTTTTTCTTTGTTTACTCCTATCAGACTTTTAATGCTATTTTTATTGCTTTGCCCCTATATCGGACTTTCCATGGCCCCTCATATCAAAATTAATATAACAAAAATTTTCAAAATATAAGCATATAATTTGAAATTGTATTTTGGTTAATTCTCCTAGAAACATCTCATAGGTATATGAATAAACAATTTAAATTTATATATTTCTAAAAATCCTGTAAACATCACAGATACTATGATTTTGAAAGTTACAGGCCTATATAAAAATCACGATTTTGAAATTATAGATCTACATACAAATTTTAATTGTTATTTTTTGAAGCATAAGAACCTACAAAATAGTAATGGCTACCACTAAATTAAAGTGATCAGGAAGGATAATAACGTAAATTTAGAGATATTGGTAAAGTGGATTGTTGTAAAGACATTATATATAAGGATTTCTCCAAATACCTAAAAATTTTAGCACCGGAAATATTTGTTTTTTATTTCACTATAAAGACTTGGCCAGATCACAACAATACATTTCGTTCCATATCTGTCTTGTATACTTTATTTCTATTACTAATTTTATGCTAATTCAAATTCATGTGTCCGGAAAACTAAAAGTTGATGGATTAATATCCATATTCTGAGATTAGATTAAATCCACACGAAAAATTAAACAAAGTGGACTACAATTCGTGACATTTTTTAGTCAAATGACTAAAACATACTCACTGGTATGAGGTCAATTTCGCTGGAAATTGGGGCAACAACCAATTAATTAAAAAAAAAGGGCATCTGAAAACAAAATTAATTGATAATAATGTCAAAAAATTTTAATACGAACTCGATTTAAAAAAAAAAAACAAAGTTCGAGAATATCTAGAGTGACTCCTGACCAATTTGATTATTGGATACTGAAAAAGTGAAAACTGATAATAACTCGCAGCATTATTAGATGCCCCACGTTGCATATCGCACGTAAATTGTTTCTTGTCCCATTGCGCAATTATGCTTTAGACTATTTAGAAAGACAAAGACCTCATGTTTTTGAAATAAAAAACATGGTTTTCTCTGATTATCAACCATGGTTTTCTTCTTTTATTTACTTGACTTGTCAGCAGCAGCTTAATGAAGCCACATATATATAATTAGTTGCTAAATTTATTTTCACTGGCGAGCAGGAAGTAAGATGGATTTTTTTTTTTTTTTTTTTTTTGGTTGGTGAATCTTCATCCAGTCTGCAGTTCTCATGTGCAAAATGATTTTCACCATTTCTTGTGCATCAAAATGATTTGCAGACTTCAGAAAGCTTTTGCTATGAATAGCAGGCACCAGCCGCCAACTAGAGTAGAAAAATCTAATGAACACAAATTTGTTCATTAACTAATTCGATAGTAGAAATTAAGGCACATGCAAAACCATAACTATGGCTCATAGATATATGGAATGGCATGTTAGAATTACACCAACTACTGTCGAGATTCTAAAAACTTTGAAAGAAACTTACGTATTTCTTGAAGTATCTCTTCAGAATTCTCTCCACTTTTCTATGCATGTAAAAAATAAGTATGCTCTAATTAGTTCTAGGAACCTATGTTCATCTTTCTTTTCTAATTTTCTAGAATTTTCCTAATGTGCCTATAAATATGTTATGTGTACATTTTCATGAAATAAGATAAATCGTCAATTACTTACTCTCTTGAATACTATTTTTAGTTTTGCCTCTAAAGTGTATTTATGCAATGTACTATTGAGGTGTAATTATTCAGTACATATTTCCCACTACCTGTGAAAAATTCCCAACATGGTATACTTAATTACTCTGAGATGTCTAAACACCATTGTGGAATATCAGTACATTGCTTTTCCAAAGGGGAAAAAATGAGAAAAAAATTCGCATGAGAAAATATTTGAGGTGTGATTTAAATCTGTATCTATGAGATATATTTCCCAAAAATATTGATTTCCAATATTAAAGTCTTTCATTTCTTTTAGTATGGCTTATGTGTATCCGAACAGCGGCGGCGATATACTTTAACTAAAGAAAAATAGAAGCAACCACCTTAGACGTTAGAAGTTGTTCAATATTTTCGTAAACATTAGGCTTTGTTCTCCTTAAATTTTTTGTGAAAATTGTACAACAAACTTCTATGTATGCGTGTTTGTGTGTGTGGAGTTTCTTCGCCCTTTTCCTTTTACAGAGATAATATTAATTACTCTATTTCAAATCACACACATAGACACAAACACACATACATATGGAGCTTCTTCCGCCCCTTCTTTTTACATAGATGATATTAATTACTCTATTTCAAATCACAACAAGCTTCCATATGTGTGTGTGTTTGTGTCTTCACACAAGCACACACACAAGCATATATACATACACGTACACATATAGACATATATGTCTGCATGTCTGTATATTTACTTATGAATGTACACACACATATACACACATAGAGAGCAAGGGAGCATATAGCCTGATTCCATGATTCATAATGACAGCAAACAGACCTCCTTGCGCATCCTTACTGCATATGTATAACATATGGTAATGCAACTAAATTAGATGGTTTCGGGACCTCGCTTCTCATTCCTAGTGCATATGTATAGGATATGATAATGCAACTAGATGGTTTCCATGCAGTCGGTATTGCTGAATTTCCATCAAGTTTATCTGAGATGATTTAGACTTATAATTCCATGCGAAAACAAAAAATTGTTACTGATATTTGGTTTCCTGATGGTCACTAAATTGAAAAAAAAAAAAAAAGAGTTACAAGCTAAATTGATGCATCAAAAGATTGTAACTTATTGATGTAGATTTTTCTAATGTGTAATTAGATCTAGATAAGAGTATGAGTTACAACTGATGATCTTTGTCGACTTAGAAACAGGAGGCCAAGGCAATTGATCTTTAACAAGGCCAGACTTGTTAAACTTGTACATTTGCTTACACTTGTTCATCTGCTCTTTTTGATTTACTTCAGTCTGCAATTTTCCAAGTTTTGCTTATCATAAACTTCAAAAGGATCATTCATGCACTATCAATTTTTAGTTCCATCCTAGAAATTTAAAGAACTTTGCATTGGAATAACTTGGATTTCGGACCACAGAATTGCAAATAAGTCATGAAGGATAACTGGCACGAGTTTTTAATGTAGTCATCTCCGTTGAGATAAGGTAAGCTCTGTGTGACCATCTTAATTGCAAATCTACGGCATTCCTCTTTTTTTCCCAATCAGAAAAATTGAAATTTGGCACATGAAGATGGTGAAAATAGAACATTATCTAAAGACGGACAAATGGACGCATTATCACCGTGTGAAATCAGATTGCAATTGAAGGGAATCTTGTAAAAATCAAATGCAAATTATGCAATTGTTAGTATCTATCAACGGACAAGGAAAAAGACAATTGAGATGAGAATTTTCAGCATGGAGAAGAAGGATAAAGAGATAAATTTATTAAATGGATCTAGTCTACGGCTCCACTTGTGGACCGTATAGTTTAAAATAAAGTCATATAAACATTTTTATATCATTTTTTTTTCATCAGCATGTATTATTATATTTATGTGACCCTCTTTTAGACCACAAGATGGATGGTTCGGTTCACCTAAAAATCTCCGTTAAAGTGTGTCACGCATGACGCAAGAAAAAATGACGCACGAATTTTCCTAACATTGAAAAGTCTGCGCAGTAGTATTCCCCAACAAGGTCCTCCAACTCTTATAAATAAGTAGTCCTTAGATTGAACTTATCATAGTATGTGAAGAGATTTGAGTGAGACTGTGAGCAAAATGGCTTCCTCAAAAAGTTTATTTCTACTCTTCAGTGTTCTTCTACTCCTAATTTCCTCTGAGGTTGCAGTTGCAGGTGCCTAGCTATTCTTTTATAGTGTTCTTTTTTATCCTTCTTTATTTGATGTGTCTACTCACTCAAATGAATCTCTAAGAGGGCCAGGGTGCGGAATGAATGAGATTGGTGTGCATGCATGTCGACTAATTTTATGAAGGCTAGTCATTTTTGTCATTGGCTGTTTTAATTCCAACACAAAATAACAGTCGTTTTGTTGCTTTTGTTATCTCCTACCTTTCTCCCTAACTCGCTCCTGAATTTTTAAAGAAGACTTGCAAATGTCTTTTCATATTTTCAAAGACGAGTGCACTTCGATTACTTATGATTAAATGACACATGCTACAAGTACGATTACATTTCCCTCAAAGGACACAAAAATAAAGGTGACAAGGTTAATAAATTTGTAACGATTAATTCTAGGATTGGCTACTTTAAGAGAATCATTAAACACATCCAAGATGCTACATACCTGAAGGGATTCTTTGAGATTCTTGCCCTATCATCTAACTCATGTTTTGTTATACAGGTCAAGAAAAAATGGCCGCCAAGTTTGGAAATCAAGGAACTGTTCATGGCGACGCTGGATGTGGTTGCATTCATGGTTGCTGCAGGTGCTGTTCTAAGGACGCCAAGAATGGAAACCAAGGAACTGGCTATGGCGACCAATTTTGTCGTTGCCTACATGGCTGCTGCAGGTGCTGTTCCAGTGCCGATGAAGTTCCTGATGCTGAAGTTGAAGACAACATTAAAAATTAAAACAATAATATTAATCACACGAACTGAGTGAAATCCTATATAGTTGTTAAATCGATGACTCAAAATCGATGGTCATCTATCATCTGCATAAATGTTTATCTTGTCTTTAATTACCTTGGTTATCTCTGTGTAAAATATGTGGTTTGAGTGTTGTGTGTTGAATAAATAATGCATGAATGAGCATTCGCTCGAGTGCTCAACTAATGTTGCCATGCTTAATCAATAAATTATTCCTGTTGATTGTGTATAACTTTTTCATTTGCATTACTATCTTATAGACCCATCAAGAAATAGAATTTCAGTTAAAAAATAATTCAAATAATTAGCTTTTTGAGTTGTTGTTACAATATGTGAAAAATTCTTACATCTACCCGATTTACAGCGGCATCTTAATCATTTTCAATTTGAATTCAGTTTTGATTGATAAAATCTCTACAATAACTTCTGCAAGCAAACAACACAGAGGGATTGTGCTAATAAAGTTAGGATGTTTAATTATCAATAAAATTCTAACTATAATTCCTAGTGACAAAAAGTATAAACTCCTATACTGAGTGAAAATAAATTTAGGTCAAGTGACTTGATAAAATTTTATTAACTATCAAGTGGTTGAGTATATTTATTAGTTTCTTATTGAGATAAATAGCTAATTACCATGCTAATGAATGGGAAAACAAAGTAGTTTTGTACGTATTATTAGGACGTCGAATTCTCCGCAGATACAAGGGTGGCTAGGTAAAGCCGAGTATTTGCTAAATTGATAGGGATTATTGCTGTATCCCGATTTTATACAAGGAAATTTATTTTTTAATAATTTATTTATCCACGCATTCCTCTCTTGTTGCATGTATTTTCCTATACACAAGCAGTAGCAATCTTATTTGTTACTTGATTGAAGAAAAGCAAATGATATTTACTATTTTTTAATCCAAAGAATGAAAACAACCCCTAGAAAGAAAATGATAACTGTTTGTTCATTGTCTAAAAATATTAGAATACTTTGTAAATAAGCTTTATCGCTATTTATTTTCTTAGCAATTTATTAAAAACTGTACATGACTTTGTGCGAGTTAAATGAATTTTTTTTTAAAGGAAATCTCTAGCAAGTTCACTGTACCAAACATATTTATTAATGACAAATAATGCAATTCTGAAAATTGGAAAAACTACTTAATGGATTATGGATGGATTGCGAAAACTAGTTAAGTCATGTACAATTACACGACTAGCTATGAACCCGTCTAACATACAAAAAAATTTGAAATTATTATTTTCTTTTGAAATAATTTTAGGAACCTTCCTAAGGTGATAATTTCACCTAACACTCCTGAGGTTTAAAATTTTACATTGATTTCCCGTAGCCTTAAAAAATAACCATGGTCACCTTAATATATTAATAAATCAAATCCTTCCTAAATTTTGCAACCTTTTCTTTTTGTCTTTCTCCAACCCTTCTAAACCCTCCAAAATTAACCCCATGCAAACTCTCTCATTTATTCCCTTCCTTCTCGTTATTTAATAGCCTCTCTCTCTCCATATATATTTATCCCTCTTTATGATTGTAGCGGCCCTTTCAAGATGACTAATTCATTATTTAAGAAGTTCCTTTTTTACTACTCTGATGACTTTATTTTATTTTATTTTTGGCAAAAATATTGTTAGAAAAATGGGCATTTCCAGAATTCAGTTTTGTTTTTTTTTTTTATTATTCTTTTAAGTTGGGGGATCGACACCGGTTCCAGCCTCAAGTATTACTTGAGCCTAGCTCAAACCTGTTTTTAAAAGTGTTTGTCGAGTTCAAGTTCGAATTGGAGCATTCATATATTTTCCTTTGTTGAATTCAAAAATGATGATGATATTAAGTTCAAATCGTTTCATTTTTACCCCTTGCTTAGACCACCAATAGTCCAAGATGATGTTTATATCTTATGTGAGATATCACGTGCTAGAACACCATAAATGTACATTGATTTCATAGTCAACTTTGATTCTGATTCTAAATATTTCATAGCAAGAAGCGGGCCGCATATAATTTCAATAAAAAAAAAAGACAATTAGAGGTTATTTATCCTTCTAAAGATGTGAAATCTCTTGAGCTAGTTTTCTATGCTATCATTATGTTAGTTTATTTTGAAAAATGCAAATCATTTATCTCTCATCCCAAAAAAAAAAAAAGAAAACTTTTTGACAAGTAAACATTTCAATAGGGAAAAAAATGGAAAATTTGACATGAATATACGAATGGCTTGGGCATATCTGATTTAAACTAAATTGAAGGCCTTTATTGCAAATGCCCATTTTTGAATGCTCTTCCATCATAACAATAAAAAGGAAAAGGTATCGTAAATAAAATGAAAGGAAAAAATGTTTTTTTCCCTTTTTGTAAAGTTAAATGAAAATGGAACGTGTATGTCCTCCCTCCCTAAAAACACAAAAAACACTAGGGATATATATATATATATATATATATATATATATATATATATTTGTGTGTGTGCATGTATTATTTAGCCCTTAAACTTTTAAGTCCATATACTTTTGGCTCCTCAACTATTAACTGCATCATATTGCTATTAAACCCTAAGCCTTTATATAAAGAGAACCAATATTAACACCTCACTACACCTAAATCTCAAAGCTATTTTTTACATTCTCTTTTCTCTCCACCACTAGATTTACAATATCTTTGTCATTATAGCAGTCATTCTCGTCCTCTACTACCACCATTGTTGCCCTTACTCTCACCATCACTTCACTTTTCTCTCCACGACTAGATTCCATCACTATCATAGATTCCTTTCTTTTTCCTCTTCCACTACCTACATGTCGCCACTAATATCACCAGCAATCTTTGAAATTCCAACTCTTAATTGAAACCAGTGAGGTGACCAAATCGTGATTTAACCAGTGAAACCGATTCAATTTCGATTCAATATTTTTTTAAAAAAATAAAATATATAAATACCTAGACATTCTATGGACCATATTAGAGATCATCTGATAAAAAGTTAAATGTTTTTAAAAAACTGAGGCTTTCACTAATAATTTTTTAAAATGTAAATTCAAATATTTAGATTCATCTCAATTGTTTCTTCAAAGAAATAATAATATTCATAAATCCTACCCAAAAATGCTACCACATCCTGAAATTAGTAATTAATAACATCAGAGTTTTTGAAAAAGTATTCTTTTTTTCAATTAGTTGATAAAATTGCAAAACCGATGGTTCATGGTTCAAGATATGATTTTGATGGTTTTCAACGGTTCTCTAATCTAATCTACCCGTGTAAATCAGATCGAAACCATGGTCGATTCATAGTTCAACTGATCGAACTAACTGGTCCGGTCCGATTTTTAAAATATGGACAACCAGTACTTCTTTCTACCACCAAATCTATCGCTAGATCTACCACTAGATCCACTACTTTTTTCACTATTGTAGCCATCTACCTCTTTATGAAAAATTCTTAAATGGACCTGGTTAATAGCCCTATCTATGTAATATGTGGTCTAAAATAGAGACACGTAAGCATCCTTAATAACTTTCTTACGTCAACATGCATCATTATGCTTATGTGGCACTCTTTTAGACCACAAAATCCATAGGTAGAGCCGTGAATCCGGTCTACTTAAGAATCTCCCCCTTTCATTTACGACCATTATTACAGCTACTATCATTACTTTTTTTTTTCCTTTCCACTATCAAATCTATTGTTTGATTCATTGTTAGATTTGTCACCCCTAAAAAAAGGACTTAGAGGTGGAGATAAAAGAGAAGATCATTTGATCACGGTCCTAGCCATGAGTAGGGAGGATATCTACGCATAATTTAGGGTCTTTAAGGCTGGTAATTGCTTTGCCAATTTGTCAACCACCTCCTATTCATGTTAACCTGGCCTTGAATTTAAAGAAATTGTGGAGATTTTAGAAAGAAAAAAAGGGATAGAGAAAAGATCTAGTATGGAAGAATGTAATGACAAAAATATCTCCAAGAATTAGCTCGTAATTTACACTTGTGCGCGGAAAATACTTAGGTACCCGTGGACCTTTTGATCCTCCAATAGCCACGTAGCATCTCACATTTTCTAAACAAAACAATTTTGAAAAATCTGAAGACCCTTTCTGTTGCTAACTGGGATTAAACGACATAGCTTTCCTTTTTGTTTCTCGAGAAAAATAGGTGTAGAAAAGTTGAAGATACAGCAAGATATATCACAGCACCCCTGTAAATTTTCCCTTCATTCTTTTCCCTCATTCTACAAACTTCTTATGCACTTCTCATCCAACTTGGAATTTTCCAAACCTTGCCATAGAAGAATTCTTGTCTCATGTGATTGACTCCTTGTTATCATGTCACAAGCACACCGCATAGCACTATTTGAGAAAAGTATTTGTGACCCTGTGGCACTAATTTGAAAAAAAATTTTCGTGATCAATTTTATTCACTCATTTTTTAGCTTCTTGACTCCAGCGTTTCAACAAATACATATCAAGAAATTTTCTTATGTTCTCAAATCTTAGTGCTCCTAATGCATGAGTGCAAAGTAAGCCCACGGATTTAAATTTCTTGCATGTGCATTTAACCTCCATTTTTTAAACATCAAGGTGGACTATACTTTATCTTTTTTTACTTCCAATACACATAAAGACTTCAAATTCAGGCACAGCACCACTTGAGCTTTTTACCACAAAGTTGGTAGCCAAAACACCCATGAATTCTTACTCAATCTTCTTGTACAACCTGTGAGTATAATAATGGGTAGCCTGCTACAATAGTATGCTCTCTTTAACTTGAATTGGTATTCTTCCTTGCTTACGCATGAAATCAGCATCTGCTTCACTTTGCCTTCATCTTCTCATTTTTCGTCAAACTCGAGAACAAATTTAGTTTATGAAGTTGTCATACTCCCAATTTCCTTTAAAACTTTATTTGTGCCTTCACTTCTAGAAATGGATTTAAAACCTGCACTAAAGGCATCATGGTTGAATGTTGTATAACGCTTGTGTCGGAGTCCATACAATCTCTCCAACCACTTATGGCCTTCAAGATTATATTTTTTTATCATTGTTGACCATGTTGTTTCAAACGCATCTTCTGTCTCGCAACCAGATAAGCAATGATAAAACAATTTTTGGAATCCAACAATCTTAAAATTAGGTTTATGAGATGGGGCATTCTAAAAAATATGCCATAAGCACAACCTATGTTGACAATTAGGAAATACAATTCCAACTACATTCGTGCTAGCTTGTGCTTAATCCATCATAAATGCTTTGGGAGCTTTGTTATCTATTGATTCCAAGAATGTTTTGAAAGCCCACTCAAACGTACTAGTTTTCTCATTTAACAAAAAAGCACAGTCCAAAACATATGGTCCACCGATGATGGTTAATATAAATAAATGGTGCACACACTAAGTCATAATAATTTTTTCTGTAAGTAGTATCAAATACTACAACATCTCCAAAAAAATCATAATCTATATGTGATCTTCTATCCTCCCAAAAAAAAAAAAAGTTAATCATTCGACCCTTATTGTCCAATTCTACATCCCAATAATACATTCCTTCTTCGTTCACCTTAGTCTTAAAATGATTCACCAGACTCTGTGTATCACCCTTTTGAATATTTGATCTTCTTTCTTTATCAATGTGATTGTATGCACCTTTTTTAGTAAATCTTAAGGTAGCAACTCCACCATTCTCTCTTTTCAAATAAGAATATGCATCTACAATAGCTACAATAGATCCACTACCTTTATCACTATTGTAGCCACCTGCCTCTTCATGGAAAATTCTTAAATGGACCCCGTACATGGCCCTATCTATGTAATATGTGGTTTAAAGTAGAGCCACTTAAGCATCCTTAATCACTTTCTTACGTCAATATGCATCATTATGCTTATATGGCACTCTTTTAGATCACAAAATCCATAGGTGGAGCAGTTAACCCGATCCACTTAAGAATCTCTTCCTCCTTATATACGACCATTATTACAGCAACTATCATTTTTTTTTCTTTCCACCATCAAATCTATTGTTTGATTCATTGTTGGATTCGTCACCCTTAAAAAAAGGACTTAGAGGTGGAGGTAAAAGAGAAGATCATTTGATCACGATCCTAGCCATGAGTAGGGAGGATATCTGCACATAACTTGGGGTCTTTAAGGCTGGTAATCGCTCTGCCAATTTGTCAGCTACCTGTTATTCATGTTAACCTAGCCTTGAATTTAAAGAAATTGTGGAGATTTTAGAAAGTAAAAAAAAAAGGATAGAGAAAAGATCTAGTATGGAGGAATGTAATGACAAAAATATCTCCAAGAATTAGCTCGTAATTTCCACTTGTGCACGGCAAATACTTAGGTACCCGTGGACCCTTTGATCCTCCAACAGCCACGTAGCATCTCACATTTTCTAAACAAAAAAATTTTGAAAAATCTAAAAACCCTTTTTGTTGCTAACCGGGATTCAACGACATAGCTTTCCTTTTTATTTTTCGAGGAAAATAGGCGTAGAAAAGTTGAAGAAACAGCAAAATGTATCACAGCACCCCTGTAAATTTTCCCTTCATTCTTTTCCCTCATTCTACAAACTTCTTATGCACTTCTCATCCAACTTGGAATTTTCCAAACCTTGCCATAGAAGAATTCTTGTCTCATGTGATTGACTTCTTGCTATCATGTCACAAGCAAACCGCGTAGCACTATTTGAGAAAAGTATTTGTGACCCTGTGGCACTAATTTGAAAATTTTTTCCTGGTCAACTTTATTCACTCATTTTTTAGCTTCTTGACTCCAGCATTTTAACAAATACATATCAGGAAATTTTCTTATGTTCTCAAATCTTAGTGCTCCTAATGCATGAGTGCAAAGTAAGCCCATGGATTTAAATTTCTTGCATGTGCATTTAACCTCCATTTTCTAAACATCAAGTTGGACTATACTTTGTCTTTGTTAACTTCTAATACACGTAAAGACTTAAATTCACGCACAGCACCACTTGAGCTTTTTACCACAAAGTTGGTAGACAAAACACCTATGAATTCTTGTTCAAACTTCTTGTACAACCTGTGAGTATAATAATGGGTATCCTACTGCAATAGTGGCTCTCTTTAACTTGAATTGGTATTCTTCCTTGCTTACAGCATGAAATCAGCATCTACTTCACTTTGCCTCCATTTCCTCATTTTTCGTCAAACTCGAGAACAAATTTAGTTTAATGAAGTTGTCATGCTCTCAATTTCCATTAAAACATTTATTTGTGACTTTACTTCTAGAAGTGGACTTAAAACCTGCACTAAAGGCATCATTGTTGAATGCTGTACAACACTTGTGTCAGAGTCCATACAATCTCTCCAACCACTTATGGCCTTCAAGATTATATTTTTTTATATTGTTGACCATGTTGTTTCAAACACATCTTCTGTCTTGCTACCAGATAAGCAGTAATAAAACAATTCTTGGAATCCAACAATCTTAAAATTAGATATATGAGACGGGGCATTCTAAGAAATATGCCATAAGCACAACCTATGTCGACAATTAGGAAATACAATTCCAACTACATTCGTGATAGTTTGCGCTTAATCCAGTCATAAATGCTTTGGGAGCTTTGTTACCTATTGATTCCAAGAATGTTTTGAAAGCCCACTCAAAAGTACCAATTTTCTCATTTGACAAAAAAGCACATTCAAAACATATGATCTACCAATGATGGTTAGCACCAATAAATGGTGCACACACTAAATCATAACAATTGTTTCTGTAAGTAGTATCAAATACTACAACATCTCCAAAAAAAATCATAATCTATATGTGATCCTCTATCCCTCCAAAAAAAAGTTAATCATTCGACCCTTATCATCTAATTCTACATCCCAATAATACATCCTTCTTCGTTCACCTTAGTCTTAAAATGATTCACCATACTTTGTGTATCATCCTTTTGAATATTTGATCTTCTTTCTTTATCAATGTGATTGTATGTATTCGTTCACCTTAGTCTTAAAATGATTCACCATACTCTGTGTATCACCCTTTTGAATATTTGATCTTTTTTCTTTATCAATGTGACTGTATGTATCTTTTTTGGTAAATCCTAAGGTAGCAACTCCACCACTCTCTCTTTTCAAATAAGAATATGCATCTACAATAGTTATTCCAGAATCAACCATTGACACCAAAGTTAAACTTTTATCGTTTATAACATTCCTAGCAGACCATAGAAGATGTTTCTCATGATTCTTTGCAAGCTTTATGATTATGATCTTTAACAATATTATTTAACTACCAATTACCCTCTTTATCCACTTTGAAGTTAGCCATAACTGTGCATTCTGTTCTCATTTCCAACTTGTTAAACGTGACATCAAGTGTGCCTTCTTTTTTGGACTTTAATTCTTGCTTAGAACAAAAATACGATTTTGTTCTAAAAAGTTTTGTCCTTTGATAGTAATATTGCTTTCTCTTTCAAACACTAAATCCAACTGCATGAGCGTAGGCATGATATAAATCACATGCTTTTTCCTCTGAATTCACAACTTCATTTAGCAATTTATGCTCCAACTTTTGAATGAGTGAATTGGTACAATCATTTTTTTCATCAACATTTGTCTATGTTCCCAAAGTATCCAGTTGTTCATCGTCGCTAATGGTAAAAATAGTATCCATACAACCTGGAACATAAAAAAAAAAAAAAAGTCACTTAACATGGCGTGAATGTAAGCAAAATTGACCATCAAATATAAATGTTTTAGTTAAATTATAAACTTTTTTATGCACTAAGCAAATTGCTAAGGAGCCTATATTGCAAGATACATAAATCATTTCAATAATTAATTAACCTCTCACTTTGTGAATCTTTGTTATGGTTTTGATTCTTCCTTTTTTCTTTCCTTTTTAAAATCTAACAAATCTTGTGAGGTATTTATAAAATTTTGTATGCAAAAAAATGTCATTTTGCATCTCTATAATTTATAAATCAAAACTAAAAATAAATTGAAACAAAGAAAACGATCTCGATAACATGCAAATTAAATTTATAAGCAAACACTGTGTAAATAAAAAGTGTATTGATATTTAGGTGGTGTTTGATAAAATTGAAATATAAAATTTGAAGTTTGATGTCAGAAATTGAAGTGTTAAAAGTATTAAGTTGCTGAATTGATAAAATTTTACTTATTTGATAATTAACTGAATATATGCATGGATTTAATATCTCACCTCATACATATAATTATTTTATCTTAAAATTTTAAAATAAATTAATAATAGACCTCTATAAGAAAGAAAGATATCATTTGTTTGTGAGAGATAGATGATAAGTGTATTTGTGTTAGAATGTGTGTGAGAGAGAGAAAGTATGTGTATATATGTAAAAATGTATTATATGTGAGAGAAGAAAAAATTTATATATATATATATATATGTTGTGTATAAGAGATAGACAATGTATATGTGGAAGTATGTATGCGTGTAAAAGTGTATATGCAAGAAAGTATGTAGGTGTAGGCAAGAAAAACTCTGTATATACGGGGAGAGAGAGTGTGTGTGTGTGTGGTGTGAGTGAGAGGGAAGGAGAGAGAATATGTGTGTTTGTATAAAATTGTGTGTATATGTGTGTGTGTGCGTGTGTATTTGTGAGAGAGAATGTGTGTGTGTGTGTGTGTGTGAGAGAGAGAGAGAGAGAGAGTGCAGATATGAGAAAGAATATGTGTGTATACATGTGTGCATGGGTGAGTATGTGAGAGTGAGTGTGTATGCGTGCGTGGGTGTGTCTAAAGGATGAGGGAGAGTATTAAAATTTAGCAGATTAAGTGAATTTTTTTTTACTTAAAATTTTGTACAAAAATTAAATAAGTACTTAATATATTAAGTGGCAAAGGAATTTTATTATCGAACATAATGAATTCAAAAAACTCTTAATCTATTAATTTTCAACATTAAATTGTGTTATCAAACACCTCCTTCGAAAACTTACTTGTAACTATTCAAACAATCCGTAATGCTTATTGATCTTTTGTTGAGGGTCTCAATAATTTCAAGAACACATTTAGAACAAAAAGAAGAATAAATAAAATGAGAAGTGCATAAGAAGTCTATAGAAGAAGGGAAAAGAATGGAGCAAAAATTTATGAGGGTACTGTGATGCATCTTGCTGTTTCTTCAACTTTTCTACGCCTATTTTTTTCTCAAAAAATAAAAAGTAAGGATAAGTCATCAACCCCGATTAGAAAAAGAAAGGGTCTTCAAATTCTTCAAAAATTTTTTGTTTAGAAACTGTGAGAAACTATGTGGCTATTGGAGTACCAAAGGATTTACGACTCACCTGTAAATCTGATCAACCTAAGTATTTGTCTTTGTGTGTGCTTTGTGCTTCACACGCTTTAATAGTAAAATAGACAAAATGACTAAAAGTATATATTTTTAGAAACTCATTATGCAACACGAGACAATAGTTAAAGGGTCAAAATTGTACAAACATCAAAGTTCAAAAGCCAAATATGTTTTTTCTGTAATTCCCATAATTATACGGGGAAATGACCAAAGTACCGCCCATGTGATAACCTGAAGACAAAATGACGTAATTGCCCACCTACATTCTTCAGTATCCTATAGGTTAGGGTTTCGGCTCAAAACCTCAGTCTTCCTTCGAGAGTGTGAGAGAGAGCCGCCGTCGCCTTACAGCCGCAGTAGGAGGAGCACCACCGCTACCGCCTCCGCAAACATGGGTAAGCTAATGAGATTTCCGTTTCACCCCTCTCTTTATATTATCTACGTCAAGTTTATTGATAAATTCATGGGGTATTTTGGAAAATCTAGGTATTTCGAGAGATTCTATGCACAAGAGACGTGCCACTGGTGGCAAGAAGAAGGCTTGGAGAAAGAAGAGAAAGTAAGAAATAAAAAAGAATTCTTGATTCTAACTCTTCATTTTCTCTTCCTTTTTTGAGAGTCTTTTAGAAAAAGAGATATTTTTTGGGCTTAGATCTGTTTGTTGTTGAGTTCTTTATAATGAGTTATGTTTATTGTTGGAATTTATGGGGAGAAAAATTTGTAGGAAAGAAAAAGGTTATAAATTTATTGTAAAACATGTGATTTAGGGAGTTTGAAATGACGATGAGTTTTGATTTTTTTTTTTTTGTAATTTTTTAACTATAACGTTTTTTTAAAGCGATTTTAAGAAATGGGTTCATTGGATTTTTTTGTTATTGATGCCAATCTAATTGAAGTATCATTTTCTGACAGAAGTGTTATACTCGTGGCATGTGCTTGAAGGATTCTTGTTATAGGAGTGGTTTTTCCTGTGTGTTGGTTTTTGCAAACTTGTGTTCTTGTTTTAAGTAGTGATTGGCTGAGGTGAAAGATTTTTTATGGGATCAAACTGTCTTAGTAGAATTTTGTCAAGATTTTGAATGATATAAAGATAGTGATTGCTAAATGAGTATTTGAAGTTGCTTTCAAGTGAGGAGTGATGGTAATGGAATTTAATGCATATGTTCATAAGGATTGTGAATGTAGTACAATTTGAGGAGAATGGCAAATTGGACTATCTGAAGTTACAGATATTGTAGGTAAATGAATGACAAAAACACGGAAGCACTGAAGTGTAACTATATTGACTACAAGCAATGAGACCAATTTATGAAGGATTTTGTATTTGTGTAGATTTTTTCATGGGTTCAAAGAAAGATTAGGCATTGGCAATTGCTTAAATTTGAGTTTCGGATGATGCCATAGATGTAAAATTAACCGTGCTCCAATTCTTCAATTAGAAGAGACCCTTGAGCAACTGAAAGAAATTGGGGGAATGGGCAGGGGAAGTTTCAGATTGCAGAACCTTTCTGGATATTACCATCAAGTGATTGTTTTTTGGGAAAAGTTGTCATTGTGCTTTGTCTTTCATTATCTATTGAGGTTGGGATTGTTAAGAAGATAACCTTATCCCGCGTAACATCTCTGTCTGTTTCTGCTTTCTGTACAAGGCATATAGTTTATATTGTTGCTTGTATTAATACAAACTTACAAAATTGGTGAATGAGTGTTATTGTTTATGTGTTCTCTTTACTTCTGTTGGATCGTGCATATGAAGACATTTTCTTCATCCTAACTTAATCATTCGATCATGGCTTTTTAACCCCATGAAATGTTAATGGATTTACCTTTGTTGTTCAATGCAGGTATGAGCTTGGTCGTCAACCTGCTAATACTAAGCTCTCAAGCAACAAGACAGTGAGGAGAGTCCGAGTGAGAGGAGGCAATGTTAAGTGGAGGGCTCTCAGATTGGATACTGGAAATTACTCTTGGGGAAGTGAAGCTGTCACCCGCAAAACTCGTATCCTTGATGTGGTTTACAATGCCTCTAACAATGAGCTTGTGAGAACTCAAACCCTGGTGAAAAGTGCCATTGTCCAGGTGGATGCTGCCCCATTCAAACAATGGTACCTTCAACACTATGGTGTTGATATTGGTAGGAAGAAGAAGGCAGCAGCTGCAAAGAAGGAAGAGGTACTATCGTTTATACGTCTGCTTTTCAGCCAATTAGTTGATATTTAACTCTACCTTGTATTGAAGCTATCATAAATCAATGTTTAATAAACAGCTATAGTTTCAAAATTTACATGCTCCTTTCCAAAGATTAAGTCTTTATGTTCCTAGTGCATATCAACTTGATCTGTTGCTTCATCATAGATAGTGTCAATTTGATTGATAACTTGTTTTGTCAATTGTTTTTTAGCTCTATGATTCTATTATACCTTAGTGAACTGCCTATGGATGAACAAGTATTTTATAGATACAAATAAGGTATTTTAAGCTGGTTGGCATGAAATACATGGGAAAGATGCATGGATATGGATATTTAATTTTTATGATTAGTTTGGCTATGCTAGATTGGCATAGAGGGTCAACTAGTGTCCTGCAGAATGTGCTTGTTTTGCGACTTGTGGCCGATGCTCTACCTTAATGGCTTTATATGCTATTTGTGTCGGGGAAGTGAAGCTTTTTCAAAGTAACTAGATGGAATCTTCTATGATTTAATGATAAAGTAAGATATTATGACCTATGGATGTAGCCATAGGATCATCTAATGTTCTTTCTTGATGTTTTGTTATGTTACTGAATTTCTAAAATGGATGAGCAGGAAGGTGAAGGTGAAGGTGCTACAGCCACAGAGGAAACCAAGAAAAGCAACCATGTTCTCAGAAAGATTGAGAAGCGCCAAAAAGATCGTAAGCTTGAACCCCACATTGAAGAACAATTTGGATCTGGCAGGTTGTTGGCTTGTATTTCATCGCGACCTGGTCATTGTGGAAGGAGCCGATGGGTGAGTGTTAATTAGTGTTACAGTTAACCTGTGTATATCTCTTTATTGTGCTGAATTATCCTATTCTCCAAATTTCCGACCACAGATACATTTTGGAAGGTAAGGAACTGGAATTCTATATGAAGAAGATTCAGAGGAAGAAGGGCAGGAGTGCTGGTGCTGCCTAAGCTCCATTTTGCTTGAGCTCTCAGCTGGATCAGATGCGAGCATCATTATCTTGCTTTCTGTTCTAGTACCCGTGAGCCATATTGTAGCCTGTTACCAAGCTTTGAAATTTTGTTTTTTTGTCAGGCTGGCTAGAGTCTAAACTATATTATTGTGTTTTGATGTGAGATTTTTGATGTATTATGATAATTTGATCTGCTTAATCTTATGAACAATAATTAGTAGTATGTTTAATGTGTTGCCTTATTGCCCATAATTTTTACTTCTAGTTTCCAGTATCCCATCTAATAAACACGGCATAAAAAGTAATATATTCTCTCCTTTTTAGCTTTGATGTTCAACTTGCAGCTGATGCACTAGGAGCTAGTTTTGTTGAGTTTGAAAACATTCGACAGATGACAAGGTCTTCAAGGGACAAGAGCAATGATTACCACTAATTTTGATGTCTTAAGCACTTCCTTTTGGTTTGTATAGAACAGTTTGTCCGGATGGCAAACTCATCAGTAATTTAGTAGAGGCGATTTTTAATTCTAATTATGAACCAAAATTTAGCTGTTGTTTGCTTTGCCACGATGGATACGATTGCCATTGTTGGAGTTGTATTATTAAAGCGGTATAATTGTCATTGTTAGATTGAGCATGTAATCTTTAGATTAAGAATATTATTGGCCTTGTTTAGATTTACAGAGCCAGAGGAAAGGGAAATGAGGGACTGATTAGGAAGGATAGCGGTGTTTGTGTTGGATTTATGAGATATTAGAGAAGCCGTGAATCTTTTCCAAAAGAAAATCATTTGGTGGGGTAAGAATTCTATTGAACTTCTTTAACTGTAACTTTTCATGGTCAAAAGCATGGGGAGCATTAACTATGGTAGAGACTTTTTCGCCCCCTTTTATCTTTCCCCATTCGCTTTTTGTTCTTTGTTTTTTCAAAGAATTATTTTACATAGAATCAAGAAATATGAGTGTGTTTGGGTAGTTGGTGGTTGTGGTAACAGTTATGGCTGGTGTTGAAGTACATTTACCGAGATGTGAGAAATTTTCAAGAAAATTGAGGAGATGAGTTGTCTTACTATAGTAGTGGGCTAAATCTGGAGTTGGCATTATGGAAGTGTGCTTCAATATTGTTGATTCCCTAGTACAATTTCCCTTTTTTTTTTTTTGAAAGAACCACCCAGTACAACTTGAATAAAGTAACCAAACTGCACTATTAAAGCCCAATTTTAAGGTGCCGAACTTCTCTCTCTCTCTCTCTCTCTCTCTCTCTCTCTCTCACACATTTGTTCCAACCTGCTGAAATTAAATTAATACCATGAAACAGCACAAGATTGTATATCAACTCTGGGCAAATGTTTCATCATGAATCAATTCTTAAGGCATATTTTGCCACATCATGAATTAAGTCTTAGGCAGATTTTTTCAATCTATGACCAAGAATATTTTCTTTTCTTTTAGAACAATTGCAATTTTAACATCATTGCAATTTTCTTAAGATGAAATTTATTATCAGAATGTTACCTAGTGGGCATATCATGACCTGCATGTCCTACGGATGCAATTGCATTCTGGCTCTAGGAATCTCTAACTGTAATTGGTGCTGGCTAAGCTCGATCGGTACACCATGATAATTTGAATGAATGATTGATTGTGGAAAATAAAGAAATTTGTTTGTTTTTGTTTGTATGGTTCCACACATTGCAGACCTCTAGACTTTCATTGTTGACTTGGGTGCTTCTTGAAGTCACGTCCCTCTAGAAAAATTTCTTGGACTGAATACATTTGTGACAAATGAACCATCAATGCTGCAACAAAGAAAGATGCCAAACATTTTGATTCAAATTCTCTCTTTTGTTGCGCTTTCTTTACTGTCTATGGTCCCTGGCCTTCAAATCAGTGCAACTACAGGAGGCATATCATCAGATTTAAAGAAGCTCTAAAAGATCCTTCAAATGGACTAGCGTCCTACACAGGTGAAAACTGCTGTCTGTGGCCAGGTAATGGGCTGCAACAACCAAATAGGAAACATCTGTAAGGCCTGACCTCAAAGATAGTGGTGGTTATATGGAAGGACAGACTAAATCATTTAACCAAAACTCTTCATGTTTGGGGGCGAGACAAGTCCTTTCTCAACTTAAAAACATTTGAACTTTGGGCATGAACAATTTCCAGGGAAACCCTATTCCAGAGTTTTTAGGCGCATTCAAGGAACCGAATTATCAAAATCTCTATTCTCTATCTTTTGAGGAACAAGTTCCTGCTTATCTTGAAAACCTGTCAAATTTGCATTCTCTTGATCTGTATGATGTCAGAATGTCGGTTT
>JAMWEH010000560.1:0-32264 GCA_024721245.1 Mitragyna speciosa | reverse complement strand
GGGGGGGGTTCTAGGATGGTTTAAGCTTTTTAGTTTCGGGTATTTATTATTTACTATTGGATTTAGGATTTTTATTCTTGATTTAAGTTTTTTATTATTGGATTTACAATTTAGGGTTTTTATTTTATTTTTTGATTGGCTTTAGCGGTTAGGGTAGCATATATAAGTATACCCTGATTAGGATTTAAAATTTATAATTTGGACACATAATTGTGGAGAGTTTAAAATTTAGATAGATAACGATAAGGTTTAAAATATAGAATTAGAGCTTAGGATAGTAAAATACTATGATATAAAAATGGAAAGGATTGCTAATACTATGAAGTTTTTAGTTTTGGTTTTAGGGTATTTATTAATTATTATTGGATTTAGAATTTTTATTATTAGGCTTATGGGTGAAATTAAAGGCAGCAGACAACGCATTCTTTGTATGCATTGTCAGCAGACAACGCTTACAAGAAATGCGCTGTCTGCTTTTCAAATTCACCGCCTGGAATCTTTCTGCAGCCCGCCACAAGCTTCAGGAATCTCTTAGGAATTTGTGGGGCATAGCTGACAAAATCGCATGTTGTGAATGCGATAATCCTTTGTTCGGAAACAACTCACCGAATTGGCCCCATGTTGGAACAAATTTGAAAATAATCACAATTTAAGCAATTACTCTGGGATTGGATAACTAATCCCATGTCATCCCATGTTTAGTTGGTTTTTTTATATGATATTACTTATCCTACTTAACTACTTTAATCTCATAAAAATAGGATAAAATAATCCCATGGGGAGTTGGTATTAGTTATCCTGGAATAAAGGTGTACGTGGGATAACAATAATTTAAACTAATTTAATTGTAGACATATCTTATAATAATCAAGATTAATATATTGTCTTCCTAAATCCATCATAGTACCCTCTTTTGTAAAAGGTAAAATTTAATATTATTGGTTCAAAAATTGTTTTGTAAATTGTATCACATTTTTAATTTTGTTAATATTATTATTTTATGTTTCCAATGATTTTTTTGTGGGTTTGTGTCTAGTTTTCGATTCCACTTTGAATTCGTCATGATTTTATTTTCTCATATAAATTAATTTCATTTTCAAGTTTAAAATAAATCAAAAACTTAAATATCATATTTGATCTTTCTTTCTATTTAATTTTAATTTGTATATTATTCCTTCTTTTTATACTCTAATTATCATATTTTTTTAGAACAACTAAAAAATTACTTTGATATAACTTAGATACGGAATATGAAAAATAGCATAAGTATTTTTTACTTGTATTATGAAAAATTTTGATTTCTAACTTTTTATTTTAAAAAGAGTGGATGCAAAAGTTTCAATTTGTAATTTTATTGCTTATTTTTCAAAATAATTGAAATTGTACAAGTAGCCTTTTTTTTAATTTGAACAAGTATTTATGTTATAATATTTTGTTATCTATTTTTTAAATTTTACTTAATATTATATGATTCTGGTTACCTGCGGTACCCAACCCTCTTTAATCGGTGATCCGATAATTGGTTAACAGACCAATGAAGAGTCGAAACGATTGGACGAACCGATATAAGCTTGTTCGATTAGGAATTTGGGTGTATGAACCGGTTAACTAGGTCCATGCCTACCTTTACATGAAGGTTTTTTGGATGATTGTGGATCTTAATATGCATATTATTTAGTGTTGATAATTATGTATTGTGTTGAATAATAATTAATTAATTTTGTTGTTTATGATTGTTGGGCTTCTTTTTGTGATTAATTGGGATCTTAAAGCTTCCCAATTTTTATTTAAAAAATTATTTTTATTCTTAGTCTATTGTAGTAATGTATTTAATTATTATATTTTTTTATTGATATGATGATTCATATAATACCATTTGAACATTATTTTTTGAATTATCAAATAAAAATAGTAATTCATCTGATTTCTATTTTTATATTTTACCATATTATAATTCTTATAATATTATTTGAATATGTGTTAGATTGCCAAGTAAAAATAATTATATAAATATATGGTACTTTAGCCAATAAAACAATAATCTAATTTCCAACAAAACACAGGATAATTTCGTAAGAAATCCGATCAAATCCGATACCAACCAAACACTGAACTAAAAGGATTGTCAATCCGAGGATGACTCATCCCAGGATTATGAATCCTAGAATGAGTCATCCTGTCTCATCTTGTCTGTGAACCAAACAAACCCTTAATGCATTATTGACTTGACTTCTCTGCTGGACCAAACAAAAATATCCATTTAAGAAAAAAAACTTTTTCTATATAAAAAAAAATGTGTAAAAACTGATTCTGTGGAGAACAAATGGAAAGTGACAACAAAATCTCCTGATTTATATTGCCACATGTGTTCTTTTATCCTTTAAATATGGGGTTAATTAATGCTCCCTCTGTCCTATTTTGATAGGCTTGTTTTCTTTTTTCATCCGTCTCAAATTATAGTCCACTTTCCAATTGAAAAATGTAATTAATTTTTAATTTCTCTAAAATATTCCTAATTAATTACTTTGTTATAAGTGAGAATGCATAGCAAATCGTGCATTCACATGTCAAATGAAATTAATTTGACATATGGTGCAATTTTCTATTTGTATTTAATGTAAATGTTTAATAATGAATATAAGGGTATTTTAGAAACATCATAAATTAATTCATTCTTTCAATAAAGTTAACTAACTTTTCTTGAACTGTGTGAAAAAATCTGTAAGTCTATTAATAAATTGTGTGAAAAAATCTGTAAGTCTATTAAATTGGGATAGAGGGAACATTTTTAACTCGAGCTTCGATCAAATTAAGAATCAAACTTTAAGATTTTCCGTTTACCGTTATACCCTTGTCAGTAACAGTGTCTTTTTAAATCCGAATGACGTAAGCAATAAAATGTTAAAAGATTCCCTCATTATAGAATACCTTTTTTTAGAGCAAAATTGCAAAAACATTTTTTTTGCATCATAACAAAAGAATTTTTTTTTTTACATCGGTAAATTATTATTATTTCGAGCCAAAATTTATTCCTGAAGGATGTAGAAAATAATATAAAGAAAATGAATAAGCTAATAATAGCATCCAAAAATTAGGATGATTACAAAAATTTGTACCAGAACAATCTATATATATATATGATAGGGTGCCAATTAATGGACTAATTTATGTTTATTTCCTTTTTATTATTACCAAGTATTGTGCTAATTGATTGATTCTACTCATATTTGGTATAATTGATGTTAATTACAGGAAAGTATATAAAGAAGGAAATAAAAGGAAATTAAGAAATTTTTCTATAAAGATCACATATAAAGTTGGCACGGGCATGCCTAGTCCTCACGTCCAAGACAAAACACCCAGAAAATCCTGTGCAGAATCTTTCAATTTGGAGTCACAGCTTGGATGGATGTTTTCCCTGATAGTTTAATTGTGTTAGGAAGTTACTTTTATTTGTGTTTCCTTATTTTTACAGCATCTCTTCCAAAGAGAGAATTTAGAAAGACTTTGACTACTAAAAATTAGGAGATAATTATGGAAGGGAATTTTAGGGAATGTTACTTTGAAGTAACATGATTTTGGGGCTAGGAAGGAAAGCCTCTTTCATAAGAAAATTCTGCAAAAATTCTTCTACTCTCTCTATAGCAATTATCCCTCTTCATCTTTTGTGTAAAGTTCTTTCCCATGGAGAGCAACTAAACTACTTGTTCTAGTCAATGATCAATTTGAAAACTTGGTTCCAAACATCTCTGAGATCTAATTAATTTTCAATTGTTTCTTTTATTCATTGGTATTTATATGTTCTATGGTTTAATCTTTATGATTATTTTGTTCTTTGAATGTCAAGGACCCGATATTCGAATTAACATAATAATTTACAGCCATATTAATCAATTGAATCCATAATTGTTTGATTAATTAATTCAAGTAGTAATTAACTTGATTAATTTCATGTTAGGGGAACATATGATCTAATTTAAATAAACTCCCGTAGTGTGTTTATTGATTAGGATCTGGGCTTTTCTAGTTTCCAATGCAATCAGGGAATTAAATCCTACGCTCGTACCTAGGGTTATTTCTTGGTTAGAGAAATAGGCAACGGTCATACATTGGCTATCGATAAAGTAAGGAAAAGTTGGCTATAAGCTATAACCAATCTATTAATGAATAATTGAACTATTTTTGCATCCATGATCAGTTGTGTGAACCATGTCTGAAAAGTGCACCTTTGGCTAGAGCTTTGTTCTTATTGATTTTAATCTTTATTTATTTTCTTGAATTGTTTTTAATTAGTTAATTGTTATTTTCAATTTATTCAAAACAAATCTCCCTAGTAGTTTTTAGTTTAAAAGAAACAAATTTTCCCCAATTCTTGTGGAGACAACCCTGCTGACTGCTATATACAAAATTGATATTGTCTTGGAGTAGGATTTTTTACTATTGCACAGATTCGACACCTGTCAATATATATATATAAGATAAGTCTTGGCAAAAGTAGTATTAACAACTTCTGGGAGTTAGTTTTTTATTCCCATTGATCTTGTAATTTTCAATGAAATGACAATTGGAGTTTTTTTTTTTTTTACTATTTATGAAGTTTAATTAAATGAAAAAAACATGACTGCGTGCAATGTTAAAGAATGAGTTATTAATTAAATATTATCTCCTACTTAAATCCTTTTTACCTTTCATTTTTTGGACTATTTGTACAATAAAATTTTTATAGAAAAAAAAGTGGATTTGTCCAATATACCTATGATGACTAATAGTTATAAATTTGATTAATTAGACTCTCCTAAAGTGTATATTTTGTAAAGTTTTTGGTGTTTGTCTTTTTATTAACAATATAAATAAATTCAATAGAAAAAAGCATGTGTTTCTCATAAGAGAAAATTTTATCTTTTTTTGACTGTTTACAAAATTTAATTAAATAGAAAAAGAATTTGACTAATGCGACTAGTAGAGAAAGAGTTATTAATTAGATATTATCTCCTATTTAAATTCTTTTTACCATTTATTTTTGGACTATTTATGCAATAAAATTTAAATAGAAAAAAGAATGTGACTTTGTCCAATATACTTATGATGATTAAGAGTCATGAATTTTATTAGGTAAACCCTCCTGAAGTGTATTTATAATTTTTGGAGTTTTTCCTTTTTTTCATTATTAAATGTGACTCCATTTAATATAAGAGAAAGAGCTATGAGTTTAATCAAACATAATATTTCTTAAAATGGGCTCTTTGTACATTCTCTTATTCAACTATTCATGTAGCAGAATTAAATAGAAAACAAAAGCAATTTGAGTTACAGAAAGAACCATGAATTTAACTGAAAAAATGTCTCCTAAAATAAGTTATTTGTTAAAGTTGAAAAGTCACTTACATCCGTGTGCTAAAAAAAATTCAAATAGCATCATTACATATATTTTGAATTGTTTTAGGAAGTGATTTATTTTAGTTAATTAATTTAAAATCAAGCAGAATTCATTTTTTTTTCTTGTGTCCAAACGAATGGGATTCTTTAAATTTCAGAATATTATGAAGTTCTCTTAATATACTAAGAGAATATATGTGCACCCCTATAAAGGAAGCATTTTAAAACCTCTTGAAAGGAAACATTCAGAAGATTATTGTACATAATTTAATGAATCGTTCTTGTATTTTTTTGCAAAATATTGCTTAACGTATCTCCAATTGATACAATTTCGAATTGATTGATGAGCATTTTATGATTTTATGGACTATAAATTTTTTCAACACGTTTTGGGGCATAATCTTCAATATAAAATGATTACCCATCCATGTATCATGTTTCATCTCATCTCTATGAATTCAAAATATTGCATTATTATTCTTCATTTTGATATACTGGAATTTCCATAAGTCTTATTTGGTTAAGCAAATTTGGCCTTCATGATTCCTTGAAAAGCTCAAATTTTACTTCTTTCAATCAAGATATCTCGAGATTGCTTGAATTTATTAGGTAAAATAAAAAATTTGAAAAATGGCCTTTGTTATTTTTTACAATAAGATGAGATAAGTTATCTAAGCATATAGTTTAATTTGCTTATAAAACTTTAGCTTTTAAAGAAGTATTTTTCGTATTATATTTAATTCAAAATTAAATATATTAGTTTCCAAACAAGTTTAAATAAAATAAAATATTTTTCGTTGACATTCAATTTTTCAGAATTAAATCCATAATTGAATTAGTAGAAGTGTTCTATAATAATATCACACTGTCACAACACATGTCACAGATTTTGAAGAGGGTGGAGAATTTAATTTATATTCTTCAATTCATTTACTTTGTTTCCAATATGTTTATTTATAAAATAATTAAATTCATCATACTCACAAAATTAAAAAAAAAGGTATCACATGCTTCATTACTAGTATAAGAGAACAGAGGGAAAGGAAATTTAATAAAGAAAAACCAAATAACAAAGTAAATATATATATATATATATATTGAGGACAAATTTCTAAGAACAAAATTAAACCAAAAAACTAAAAGCTCTTAATAACTTCCATAACATGGCTTTTCGAAATCTCTTAATACCTGCTTAAGAAACAAAAATATCAATACTGAAGCAGACAATCGCCTGCCTAGGACTACATACCATACCCAAAGAAATAGAGCAATAATTTCTGAAATATCATCAACAATTGTATACAGCCATGAAGCTTAAGAGATTGCAGCCAAAAATGTAACAGTACACAAAGCACAAGTTACTATGAAGAGGCTGATATCATCTTCAAACAACTAAAACCAACAATCCAATATTCCATCCTTAAAACATTTTTTCACAGAGAAATTTTATTTCCACGAGATTAATTTCGAATCTAGCACTGAGTTTATAGAGACTCTTGCTGGAGTGACATTGTCATCGGTGAGGATGAGTACTCAATAGCTTCCACAATAGCAATCAAGAAATAGTTTCCAAATCCTGAAAAAGGATAATAGATCTGTTAAGAGAATGACAAGAGGCCATGGAATGAAAAACAGATTGCAGTCAATTTAACTCTAATTTGCTTTGGAAAAAAAAGCTCCAAATGATACGGAATGACCTTGTATCACTGATTTACATTTACCTCATGATGTTTTCAAATGGCTAGTTTTTCAAGTTGTTTCGGAATATTAGTTAAGAATTTATCCACAGAATGTCATATGTAGAATATATTACCTCTTTATAATTTGGAATGCCTTCTTCTCCTCTTCCTAGCTGTTAGATCATGCACGTCAAGTTGCAAATCTGCTTCACTGCGCAAGGTATAACATGCTAATATAGGTGCTGTAATTCATTTTGTATCTATAAATAAAACACCATGTGTGTATACTGGTCTTTGCATTTATTCAGTAAGCTCTACATGCTCTATTTTTGTAGAAGACAAGGCTGTAAAGAATTCACAATTTTGGTGTTTAGTTAGCAAATTACTTGAGCTAAGATATGCATTTTATTTTAGTTTGTCAACCAGAAAAGTGACGAAATATTGAGTGGCATGTACTTCAATACTAGAAAGCTGATATGCATCTTTGACTTCAAACTGAATTTGGAGTACAACTTGAAAGAAAGTCTTGAAACCTTCCTTCTTTGTGATCTCTAATAGATGAAGAGAAAATGAACTTTTGGTCTTTCTGAAAAGAAGTTACCACAGGCAATTCTGAAAGAAGTAACAACTCCTGGGCTACTTGAGGCTACTAACATGGTTTCTCTTCTTCAGAGCCATGACAGAATGTTGAACCTTCTTGGCTGATTACACATAGCAATAGCTTTTCAAGCTGAAATTTGAGGAGGTTTGTGAGGTGATGTAAATACTCTTATTTAAACAGGTTAGACATTCAGTCATAAGAAAGGATGTACAAAGTTTCATGTACCGTAAAAGTGACATGGAAGTACAAGAAAGCTCAACTTGTTGGTATATCATGCTTCAGAAAAAAGGACATTGATCCAAAAAGTATCTGCATCATATTCGTTTATGTGATATCGTTAGTCAGAGAAGTATGGTAAAAGCTAATCTCTGATATAATTGTAAAATGGTATCTTTTTTCAGATTAAATCCACTGAAGGAAATACTATGTCTTGTACCCTTTGAGAAGCAGACAGCATTAATTATCATCCGGAAATTTCATAAATCTAAGCATTCAAACAGAGTGCATACTTGAGATAACGCATCTCATTAATTGATGTTGTTAGCTGCTTAATTATTGAATTCAACAAGCACCAAATTATCCTTGAAATCGAGTATCTGTTTAAAGCACAGACAGTACAAAAAGCCATCCATAGACAAACCAGTTTCATAGACAAACCAGTTTCCAGTGGGGATGAACAGATTTTCTTGATTGGCCCAGAGGAATCCTAACATAACGTGAAATGAATTATATCTGTTTGGACTGAAAATATTTTCTTTATTTTCAAAATTTTTATTAGTGCCAAACACCAAAAAATATTTTTGTGTACAAAAACATTTTCCAATTTTCTTTCCTTTAGTTGAAAATAACTTGCATAGTCAATGAATTTAAGTTATTTTCCTTAGAATTCAAGAGTGACATTAAACTTTAAGTGCCTGCTTTTATAACTTCAATTACTAAACTAATTTTTGTTTTTAATTCTTATCAACTAATTTTTTTTTGTAATCTTAGGCTCCACAATAATATGATTATAGTTATATATATTTTACCATTGTATTATTTTGAAGATCCATTATAAAAAAACATCTCTAGTTGACTTTATTTACTTGCCAAACATTTATTACAATTATTACTAGCCTATTTAACTCATATTAATATAAAAAAAATATCAAAAAAAATATTTTCAAAATATTTTCATACTGTCATTCAAATACCAGAAAATTATAAGAAAAATGACATTTTTCATGAAACATGTTTTCTTAGGAAAACAATTTCCTTAAAAAAATATTTTACATCCAACCAAAAGTACCTAAATGGAAAACTGATATCACTAAGTTAAGTTAGCACTCCATGCCCAATTCTGAAGGCTTTGAATTCTTGTATTTTAATTATCCTATTTCTTTTGCTCCTCATCAAATTCAGTCATGAATGTAGATTCAATTGGACCCAAAATTCAAAGTAAATAGCATTATATGTGCCAGAAAAATAAATCGGCCCACTGTCCAGCAAGGATTCAGAGCAAACATATTATTAACTGTGGTAAAAAGTGAAAAAAGAGTTGGCAATAATTCCAGTAGAGCACATGCCTTAAAAGAACCTCGACTGAAGAAAGGATTTCTCAGCTTGAGTTTGAGTTGCTTGATTAGAATCTGCAATTTAGAAATGAAACAAATAGTAAAATTATTTAATAAATAATACAGAAAGGTAAAATCCACAGACAATTCTGCATGTTCATGATACAATAATAAAAATAAATAAATAAAAATAAACCTAAAAATTTTTTATAGCAGATTAAAGAATTATAGCAGTACGAGTACCTACTTCAACTACGATTGTCGCATCAGTCATGAGCAAGTCCTCCACTAATTAATTCCTTCCATTCCTCCTCCATTTGACTTCTACTCTCCCTTCAACAAGCAATTTTAATTGCAGCCATAACAAAAGATGAAATATATTTAGCTGTGTTTTTGCCTTTCGGGGCTTCACATCATTCAAAGAGAATGTAAATATTGAAAAGAAGACGTAATAAAAAATTACTTACGGGAAGATGTAGCCCTCACCAGTAACCAGCGCCTTCATCAAGGGAATAGCTCATTATCGATTAGTACACAAGGGATATGAGCAACCTTGCGCCAATCTTGTCCTTTCTCCCCTTCTAACCGTGGTTTTAGCAATGGGCAGTATCCAGATTTCGCAGTTGAGTGAGGGAGGCAGGCAGTCCCTCATCTGGCAGCGACTTGAGTAGAGGGCAGTAAAAATTGACAGCTCTTAAGATTGGTGAGTTGTAGAAGACCTGAATAGTTTAGCATTTTTATATTCCGTCGAGAATAGAGAGATTCAAGCGTGCAAGGCAGCAGCCAGTCCTCCTCAGGAAAGGGACTCCACTTCATGGGTAGCTCCAATAACCCAAGTGCATGAGAGAGGTAGAGTCTCTGCAAACCCCACTCTCTTCCGGCGACTCATGAGCTTTTCACAATCATAGATATAAGGTCTTCTAGGCTGGAGGGCAAACCCCTTCTGGAAAGCACACGATTTCTGGGCAACTTCCTATACCTAGAAATCTAAGAGATGGGAGGAGGGATTCCATCCGCTCCGGCAGCGACTTCAGCTTCTTGCAATCGCAGACAGAAAAATTCATGAGATTGGGGGCTGGCAATCCTCCCTCTGGAAAAGACATGAGTTCATTGCAGTACTGGATTTTTAAGGATCGCAATGAAGTCAGAACAATACTTTGATTCCCTATCCCACGTGGAGGAATTGAGAGCATCTCAATGCTATTGCAGCCCGAATTTCAAATATTTTTAGCAGAGGAAACGAGCCAAGCGGGACAACTCTGAGAGAGTCACAATTATCGAATTCCAAATCCTGAAGGAGGGACCCACCGTGGTAGCTTTCACTTTCTAATTTCAAATTGACACAGTCCCTCGCATTTAAGACTGGATAGCTTGTTCAATCTGTGGACAACTCCTTCAAATTCTTTAGTGCACAAATCTTCAACTGACGAAGAGATGAGCATTGTTGAATGTCTTCATTGAAGATGCTCAATCGACCATTGGAGAGCACAAGTTTGTCACATCCAGATATCTCAAGTCTTCGTAGTGACGAAAGTTGTTTGGGAAGTTCTCCAGTTAGCTTGGGACAATCAATTATACAGAGCTCTTCAAGACTACAGAAAACTTCACATTCTGGTACGTGCCATTTCTCCAACTCTGGCATCTTCTCAATTCTGAACTTTTTGAGAGACGGGAATGGTTTGATTACACTAGGCGTCTCCATAGAACTCCTCAGTCAAGGCTGATATGTATCTCATTCCAATGATTTCAAGTGATTGCAAGGACTGTAGCTGCCCAAGTGCAGGCAACTCAAGGCAGTTTTCACAACTAGATAGACTCAAGATTCCAAATGGCAAAATGGAGGATTTCTTAGCCATTCTGGAAATGTTGTCCCGCAATATCCATCGATCTTAAGATGCTTTATGTTCGAATGAGGTTGTAAGTTATCAAGCACATCTCTTGCAACTTGTGAATCATCAATAACAGCATTCCACTCCAAAGTTAAATCTTCAATCTGTTTCTTGTCCTTCATGTTCGCCATCGATGCATCCCTACCAGAAGAAACATTTTCCAGCCTTGAAATAAGGAGTTTACCACGAAGCTTAGGAAGTTTCCCAACTCCTCAATCATCGAACCACTATCCTTGCCTACTAAAAAAGTAGTAAGGACTTGAAGGTTTTCTCAGTTTACTCACTTGTAGCGGCATTTTCTTCAATGGAATTCCCACTAATATCCAGGTAACACAAGTTTATTAACTTTACAAATCTTCTGGCAACTCTTCAAGCTTCTCACAATTTGACAACAATAGAGTTTGTAGATTATACAAGGTACATATCCAGTCCGGTAGCTCTTGTATCATTGTAGCAGAGAGATTCAGAAAACGAAGTTGTTTCAAACATTAAATGTCTCAGGCAACGTAAATGATACGATAATGGGACAAAGATAGAACCCTTAAGGACATAAATTTGGGCAAGGTATCGATGTAAGAAATTTCATGCTTAGACAATGTGAAGGAATGAGAAATTTGCCTCATACTCAATGATAGGAATGTCCTTAAATTCTTTGTCTCCATCAAGAGTTCAAATTTAGAAAATGTGTCAAAGGAATCCATACGAAGGCATGAGAAATTATTTAATCTTGCTATTGTACCCTGTCCTTGGTGATAATCTTCTAACCTGAGACAATATTTTCCAGAAACAAATCTTGCCAAATCATTGACAAGGTCATGCATGGAGAAAAATTTGTCACTTGACTGCTGAAACAATGATCTCATTCTCAGTTCATGAAAACACTCCTCACCTATGTTTTCAATTCCTTTATTATCTTTAAGGATGCTTCAAAAGATCATTAGCAAGCCATAATTGAATCATATCTTCTTTTCTGAAATTAGTAATCTTTTGGGAACACAGCACAGTAAGCAAAGCACCTTTTTAAATGGGAGGGAAGATGAATGTAGCTTAATCTCAATGATGGTAAGATGTCATCTTCATATTCTGTTCGACTCCACACTTCACTTGCTAAAATATCTTCCCACTCTTCCTCCATTATTTTCGAACGAAGGAGACCTGCAACTGTTTTCACAGCCAACGGCAACCCGCCACACTTCTTTACAATTTCTTTCCTATCTCTTTCAAGTTTTGGATTTTGATTGCCATCTTTATTTTCAAATGCATGCTTCTCAAATAAGAGCCAACAATCATTCTCCAGCTATCAAATCTAAACAATGAATTGACTCTTCTTTAGCCATCATCCTTGCAACATTGTGATCCCGTGTCGGTAACAATGATCTTACTTCCTAGCAATCCACCTTTGAAAGGGATCCTTAAATTATCCCAATGATTGTAGTTCCTGTTCCAAACATCATCTAGAACAAGAAGGAACTTTTTGTCAGTTAGGCCAGCTTGTAGCTTCACTTGAAGAGAATTCAAGTTCTCACCAGAATTGGAATATGAAATATTGAGTTCCTTAAGGAGTTCTTGTGTTATCCTGGTAGCATCATATTCTTCTGATACGCATACCCATGCCTTAGTAGAAAAATGATTCTTCACCCTTACATCTTTGTAAACCATTTGAGCCAGAGTGGTCTTACCAATTCCACCAAGTCCTACTATCGGAACCACAGTGATACATGCCTCCATTTGCATCTTCAGACAGCAACAATTGAATTATCTTTTCTATATCAGCATCTCTTCCAAAAATAGTAGCCTCATCAACCAAAGAAGTTGAAGGTGGTCGATATGACTGTCTTTTCGACTCAACACTTTGCAGACCAAGAGGTTGAACTATCTTGTTTAAATTCCACCAATCTATGAAGCTATTTCTCTTAATCCTCTGGCATTATCTCATTAAGAAAGTCATTGATAGAAGATAAGTTGCAAGTAGGAAGCACTCACCTTGTTATTTGAACTCTTGATAATACTCAGCTTCAATCTTAATCTCAGTAGCTTCAGGTGTTGATTTTGTCCAATAAGTCCTCTGCTTCAGTAAAAAGTATCATGAAGATCATCAAGCCATTTCTTGACAGCGTTGTTCGTGGTCTGCTTGTTCTCTGCATCATCAAGCACAGCTTCAACAGCATTCAAATTCCTTTGGAGCTTCTCCAAGAGTTCTTCATCGTTCTTTTTTTTCGAAATAGATTTACAAACTCTGGCGTAGCCATCCTATCAAACAACACTTGAAGGAATGCGGAGAGAACAGAGCCTCCCACCGTCAAGGCAAAATCCATGTCTCCAGGAGAAAATAGGAAAGGAAGTAACTAGCACAAAATAAAAGAGAAACAGAGAAATGGAGAAGAGACCAACAATGAGTGAGGTTGACGATTTTGTTTGATGAAGCCAAGCTCAAAGGAAAGAAATAAGAAAATAAACAATCCTTCTTCACGCGGTCATGACATCAACAAACATTGCAATGGATGGAGACATAATAAATAATTAGAGAATAACAAATTACAGATAAAAGAGTGGACTAGGAAAAGTTAAAGTAATTTAGTTAATACTTTACGTCATACGGTCTTTCTTTAGTTGAAGAATTGATTAACATTCAAATTTGTTGTGCTCATAGTCATAGAATATAGACATGACAACTTGAAAAAAAATTTGATGGTGGGCCGGTGTTGGAAAAGGCATAGAAGTGGCAGTTTCGACGAAGTAGAGAGTAAGTAGGGGAAAACGAACAAAAAAAAAAAAAAAATTGTCCATTTCCTTATTGACTTAAAAATCCATGCACTTAACCGAAGGAAAAGTTAATGATTAAATCAAAACTCACATAATGACCAAATCTTAGAGCTTTGTTTGGTTAATGATTTTTTTTCAAATGCAATTTTTCAAACATGTACTCTAACTACATTTTTATCTCAAAAACATGTATTAGAAAAATGATATAAAGATAGTTTCTTTAAAAAATTTATATGGTGTCAAACTGTAAGTTTTACACGGTCCATTGATTTAATTGTGACTGAAAATAGTCTGATGACTAAAACCTTCACGACGAGTATAGTTAAGTGGGTGGTTAGGTAATTCACCTTAAGGATTTGATGAATGAAAAGAAAAAAGGAAGTAGCAAGCACTAAATAAAAGAGAAAAAGAGAAAAGGGAAGAGCCCAACAATAAGTGAGGTTGACAATTAGCTCAAAGGAAAGAAAAGAAGATAATCAATCACTCTTCACGCGGTCACAATGACAGCAAACATTGCAATTAATAGATACCTATATAATTAGGAAAAAAAAAAAAAACTGGACCAGTGGTCATAGTCTTGTATGAACATGAAGTTTTAATGGTGGGGCAATGTTGGAAAGGCTTAGAGGTGGTAGTGTCGGCAGAGAAAGAATAAGTGCGGGGACCCCAAAAAAAAAAAAAAAAAAAAAAGCTGTTGGAAAATTCGTCCATGTTTTCTATGGACTTAAATACCCTTTCACTTAACAGGAGGCAGGAAAAAAAAAAAACCCTTAAAAGATTACTTAATGACCAAAAACATCCAGCTTTGTTTGGTTAATTTTTTTGCTAAAAAAATTAGTTTTTCAACTACATTTTTATCTCACACCAATAGAAAAAATAATACAGTAATATTTCTCTTAAAAAAATTAATCCAAATAAACAGCTGGTTTTAAACTAAAGATAGTTTGATGACTAAAACTTTTACGATGATAATAATTGAATGGGTGGCTTAGTAACCGTAAAAGATTTGAGAGGATTAAAAAGAAAAGGATTATAATATCTAAAACATGGATTTGCGTGTTTCTGTTGTTGCCTACTATTTCAACAGGAAAATATTTCCACCAAATAAAGTGGAGTTAATGAAAATTTTCTAGATTTCCTTTCTTTCACTTTTTTGCCCCCTCCATTTTGTAGCCTTCCATAACAGACACACTTAGAATAGGATTTAAGCAAATAAAATAAAATAATAGAGAAAAAGAGTGGATTGAGAAAGAAGGAATTTTCTAAGTATTACCCGGGCCAACAAGGACAAGGGAAGAGAAGAATTCCGAGGTGATGTCACTTGAATAAAAAACTGAAAAATGGGAGGAAGCATAAAATGGTGAACCTAATAACAAATAGAGGGTCGACTGGGTAGAGTTTATGACGCCACTTTAAAAGTTCGAGATTCGAATCTCGTCAATATCATTTTCCTCCCAATCTAATAATATAAGGTTTGCTAAAAAATAAATAAATAAAATGGCGAACCTCTACTGAACTAGAAACATCCCACAAATAAAACTCTTTACCGACCCAATTTGAAAAATGGTTCTAAACTACAATTAGGGGTGGTAAAAATATAACAGTTAACTCGTCAATCCGAACATGACCCAACACGGGTTGACGGGTCGACCCACGAACTTGAAAAAAAAAAAAAAACTTCACACATGTCATTATTAAGAAAATTTTAGGGTCAAACGGGTTGACCAGTCAATCCGCCCAACTTTGTTTGACCGAAAAACTTCCTTAATGTAAAATTTTTTCGAATCAAATGGGTCACCATGAATTCAACCTATTTTTTTTTATTTTTAATTTTTTTGAATAAGACAGATCAACTCAAAGGAAAGAAAAGAAGAAGATAAACAATCCTTCTTGACGCGGTCCAGGCATCAGCAAACAGTACAATGGATGTAGACATAAAATAATTAGAAAAGAAACAATTACAGATAAAATATGACTGGACTACAAAACGTTTAGGTAATTGACTTAATACTTTACGTTGTAAAGTCTTTCTTTTAATTGGAGATTGATTAACAGTCAAACTTCTTATGCTCGTAGGCATATAATATAAACATGACAACATGAAAAGAAATTTTATGGTGGGGCGGTGTTGGAAAAGGCTTTGATGTGGTGGGGGAAAACAAACAAAAAATTTTTAGAAAATCTGACCATCTTCTTGTGACTTAAACACCCTTTCACTAAACCGAAGAAAAAGTTAATGATTAAATCAAAACTCACATAATGACCAAATCTTAGAGTTTTGTTTGGCTAGTGATTTTTTTCAAATGCAATTTTTCAAACACGTACTCTAACTATCTCAAAAACACATAATAGAAAAATGATATAAAGATATTTTCTTTCAAAAATTCATTGTATTAAACTGTGAGTTTTACACTGTCCATTGACTTAGTTGTGACTGAAAATAGTCTGATGACTAAAACCTTCACGACAAGTATAATTAAGTGGGTGGTTAGGTAATTCACCTTAAAGATTTGATGAATGAAAAAAGAAAAGGAAGTAGCAAGCACTAAATAAAAGAGAAAAAGAGAAAAGAGAAGAGCCCAACAATAACTGAGGTTGACAATTGGCTCAAAGGAAAGAACAGACTATAATCAATCATTCTTCACGCTGTCACAATGACAGCAAACATTGCAATTAATGGAGACCTATATAATTATAAATAAAAAAAACTATACCAGGAAAAGTTTGGGTAATTTACTTTACTATATGCTTTTCCTCATAAAATTATTCTTTTTAGTGGGAGAAATGATTAACGTAGAACTAACAGTCAAAGTTGTTGTGCTCATGCTCATATATGAACACGATAGCATGAAAAGAAGTTTTAAGGGAGGAAAGGAGGAGAAGGGAGGGCGCGGGGGGGGGGGGGGGGGGGGGGGCGCAAATAAAAAAAAAAAGTTAAACCTTTAAAGCTTACTTAATGACCGAAAACATCCAGCTTTGTTTGGTTAATGTTTTTTGCTAAACAAAATACTTTTTCTACTGCATTTTTATCTCGCACTAATACAAAAAAATAATACAGTAATATTTCCCTTAAAAAATTTTATCCAAATAAACAGCTGGTTTTAAACTAAAGATAGTTTGATGACTAAAACTTTTACGATGATAATAACTGAGTGGGTGGCTTACTAACTAGGGGTGTTCATGGACCGGGTACCACAAAAAGTATGAACCGAACCGGTCTTTGCGGTTCGGCAAAAATTCGAACTGCAAACCGGTCCACATGTAGCGGGTACCCGGTTACCCGCAAAATCGGTTCGGATAGGGGGGGTACCCGATCCGGTCCATAATAATTTACTTATGTTTTTAAAAAAATAAACAAGAAAAATTACAAAATATTATTAAATCACTAATAATACAAACATTAATATCTTAAAGTTAAATTACATCCAAAACCTTAATCTTCAAAAAAATAAAAATTAAACAAATAAGAAAACAATCACTTAGTCTTTCAAACGTCATCTTTTCATTTCAATCAACATAAAAACATAAATATTCAACAAATAACCAAAAACTATATAAACAAGAAAATAATCACTTAGTCTTTCAAACTTCATCTTCCCATTTCGATCAACGTAGAAACATAAATATTCAACAAATAGCCAAATGAACACCCAAACTAACATGTGAAATTACATAAGTAACATGTGAAATTACATAATTATCCCTATTTCGGTTCGGTTCGGTTACCCGCCGGTTCGCCAAAATGTGAACCGTGAACCGACCCGATTAAAATATAACCCGCCCCGCAAACCGCCCCGCCACCTAAAACCGGTTCGGTTACCCTTTTTTTCGGTTCGGGGCGGATCGGTTTTTCTGATTTTTCAGTTTTTTGGGTTTTTTTGAACAGCCCTATTAGTAACTGTAAAAGACTTGAGGGGATTAAAAAGAAAAGGCTTATTATATCTAAAACATGGATTTGTATGCTCTTGTTGTTACCTGCTGTTTCAACAGGAAAATATTTCCACCAAATAAAGTGGAGTTAATGAAAATTTTCTAGATTTCCTTTCTTTAGCTTTTTGGCCCCTCCATTTTATAGCCTTCGATATAGACTTAAGGTCCACAGGCCTCTCCTCCAGTTAGCAATTACCTGAATGGTATGAGTTTATAGGTCCCCTTTAAATTTCCCTCTTCTTCTTTTCCTTAATATTTCAAAAAAAAAAAAAAGGATTTAAGGAAATAAAATAAAATAATAGTGCAAAAAAGTGGATTGAGAAAGGTGGAATTTTCTAAGGCTTACCCGGGCCAACAAGGACAAGGGAAGGGAAGAATTCCGAGGTGATGTCACTTGAATAAAAAAGTGAAAAATGGGAGGAAGCATAAAATGGTGAACTTGAGAATGAATAAAGGTCGCGTGGTTAAAGTTTTACGTCTCCACTTTAGAGGTCCGGATTTGAATTTCACAAACACCATTTTCTTTTTAATGTACTAGTATAGGTTTGCTAAAAAATAAATAAATAAACAAATAAAATGGTGAACCTCTATGAGACCAGAAACATCCTACAAATAAAACTCTTTACCGACCCAATTTGAAAAATGGTTCGGAACTGCAATCCTGTGGTGATACTTCGTGATGGATATTTGCTTGCATTTGGAACATGACGAAGAGCAAGACAATGGCCCGTCAGTACTTGAAGGATTAATCAGTTCTACAGGCCTGCACAAGCTTGTTCGGCTCTGGAAAGTTATGGTTTACTGTTTTACCTCTTAAGCAATCCTTGTACATTTGAGATGGTAAAACTGCGGTCTCATGATATGTAATGGATGTTTACTTTGCTGCCTATAATATTTCTATTTTGCGATCTTTTGACTTCCAAACAGGCTCATTTACATAAAGACAAGGGAGCTGTTGTCCTAGACCATAAAGTAATTAAATGATTATATCTAGCCAATAAAAATGATTAATTTAAATATAAATCATTATCTTCTCAACACAAAATTAATTCAAAGAATGAATAAGATGTGATCTTATTTCCATATCACATTCAAAAATGTAAAATTTACTACCATTGGTGATCACAAACTTGATAGCTACTAATAAGTATGTTAGAGTTAAGGTGCATAAAATTTCTCTCTAAAACATTCTCCAGGTTACAATGTAACAAACAGCATCACTCCCTACTCATAGTTGTTGCTTTCCTTAGATCTACACAATCAAAATTGATCGACACATCTTACTTTTGTCTAAAATATCGTTATAGAAATTACCAGAAGAAATCTTATTAGGAGTATGATTTCCAATTCTTGTAGGGTGAAGGTAATAATAATGCAATTAAATAAAATTATTAGTGAATTAAATTAAATAAATATAGAATTAAATATCACAATAAGGAAATTTCCATTAAAAGACATAATTGTATAAATTATTGTATAACAGTCACATAAATAATAATAATAATAATAATAATAATAATAATAATAATAATAATAATAATATGGTTATTGTTAAAAACCATTAAATTATTTTTTTGAATTTTTCTTTTATATTTTTATTAACCTTGATGCGGATTAAATAGCCTAGACAACTACCATAGTTGTTTCTATCTATTGTTTTGCAAGCGAAATTAATAGGGCTCTGCATGCTGAGCTGTTATATGTGGCCACCTAAGCATTTTACATGTAGGTTGAATATTCAAAATTGCAAACTCAAACTTCGTCCCATGATCTTCTAAGAGCGATTGTTGTGGATATGTTCCGACCATCGGTCTTATTATTTGACCATGCCACATTCATATATATTGTTGTGTATCAAAAGTCCATCTACGTAGGAGAAGTATTTTATTTTACAGCATTATCAACAACAATTCCAGTGTTTCAACCATGAACTTGCTAATAGCCTAACCCAGGGAATCAATTTAAAATGATAATTATGAACAACTGTTTCTTACTTATTCATTATTAAGTAAAAATTATACTGCCAGAAACTCAAATTTTTTTGTTTTTATCTGTGTTGCTGTATATTCTTAGCGGCAACTTTTATTCTATATTCAATTTGGAAAGAATAATAAAGTTTTTCAATTAATTCTTAGTTAATTTCAAATGAGCTTATATTTTCTTCTTAAACTTCAAGAAAAACTTAATTTGATTGTGCAAGATTTATTTTCAAGATCACCATTTTTTGTATCGGATATATATATATTTTTTAACATTTCTAATGAATTCTCCATGCAATGGATTGAGAGGAATAAAGTTGGAGAATATAAATTGATTTTTTATCTTCTTAAAAATTAATAAATGCCTTGTAAGTTCAACGATGGATTTGAATACAGATAAAAATAATGAAAATACTATCCTTTGATATTAATTCATCGGCTTAGGTTGTTAACAAAACAAGGCAAGCCATCATAATTAAAGTACTGCAGTGTGTCGGTTCCTCAGAGAACGTAAAAATATACTTTGTTCATGTAAGTAAATTAACTTGTAATACACATGACAACAATATATGAATGACGGTTGGTAGCAGCTCAAATAATAGTGCTGAGGATTGGAACCCCAACCCCCGGTGTTTGGGGATCCACAACATCAAGCATTGCTTCTAATTCATTCACTATGCAATTCTTGGAACCTCTGATCTTCATATTTACGCCCACAATGGTATCAGTTGTTTGAATCAACACAATGATCTTTTCTGCAAACTTTTGGCGTTCCTCTGTACTTCTGGCTACACGCTGACAGTAAGAAAAATCGTTGAGCAAACATTTAATCTCTTTCAGCTTGGTTCCCATCACGGCCAGGTCCCGATACGCCTGCAAGGCTTGTGACTTCCTTGCTAGGTGATCCCTATAGCTCCTTTGTATCTTTATCGCTGCATCAACTGGGGACAACTCATTCCTTTTCTCCTTCCCCTTCCCCACTCTCCTCGGGAATGCCCGGCTTAACAGGACGGACCCTTGACCAGTTGCTTCTTCATCTTTCTCCTCAAGCATTGGTTCCATTGAGGCTACAAGGTTTTTTTTCGACATTGTCTTCATTGTCATCAATGACATTAAGCATTGCTTCCAATTCATCCACCATAGACTTCTTGAAACTTCGGGTCATCTCATTAGTACCTTTAATGGCATCAACTGTCAAAAACAGTACAATGATCTTCTCAGCAAACCTCTGGCATTCCTCAGCATCCCTGGCTATATGATGACGATAAGAGAGATCATTGAAATGAAATCTGATCTCTCCTAACTTTGTCTCCACCAGGGCCAGCTCCCGATAGGCTTGTTCCCATGATCTCCTCCTCAGATAAGCCCGAAAGGTTCTCTGTATCGTCTGCGCTGCATGTGATCTCCTCTTCAGGTGAGCCCTAAAGGTTCTCTGTATCTTCTGCGCTGCATGTGATCTCCTCTTCAGGTAAGCCCTAAAGGTTCTCTGTATCTTCTGCGCTGCATGTGATCTCCTCTTCAGGTGAGCCCTCAAGGTTCTCTGTATCTTCTGCGCTGCATGTGATCTCCTCATCAGGCGAGCCCTAAAGGTTCTCTGTATCTTTATTACCACAGCTGTGGTTGCCCTAAAGGCTCTCTGTATCTTTGTTACCGCGGCTATGTGAGGCAACCAACCAGAATCAGAGATGTCATTCATCAACAAGAAGTGTCGCCTAATTCCCACAACTACGCAACTTCGCGTAGGTGGCAGAGCTGGACTATGTTGCCTACCTTTTCCCTTTTTTCTTTGATAACTATGTGGCCCACTAGCTCGACTACCCTCATCAGTTGGCCAATTCATACTTAGTGGCCGCCGTTGCTTAGCTTGCGAAGATGAAGGTATTATGCCGTCAAATATTTTTGCCTTTTGAAACGTTCTGATCCAGTCAATCCTAGATTCTTCGCCCTTGTTTGGCAAAGGCAAAAGACATTTAAAACTGCGATGCCATCGTGCCATCCTGATTTTGGCTGGCTCAAATATAGGTTCAGACAAGGGCAAAAAATCTTTCATAGAGGCCACAAAGTTTTGGCTCTGGCTGCCTCTAACCTTGTCAAGCAATTTTTCAATCTCATCCACCATCAACTTCTTCGCAACCCGAATATTCGCATTAGGACCCTCAATTCCATAAAACGTGAGGAGGAGCACAATAATTTTTCCGGCAAACCTCTGGTTTTCTTCGGGATCCCGGGCCAAACGTTCACGGTATGAAGAACCCTTGAATGAACACCTGATCTTCTTCAGTTCAGTATTTGTAAAGTCCAGATCTCGGAGCGCCTGCGGCAATTGTGACTTCTTTCTCAAGTATGCCATGAAGCTCATTTGTATCCTTATCGCTGCATCTTCCGGCGACAAGAATTCATTCCTTTTCCTCCATCCCAGCTCTGATCTCCTCAAGAAAGCTTGTTTCAATAGGACAAATGCTTGTTGATCGATTTCCTTGTGTTCCCCAACAACATAAGCACGATTTTGTCGGATTGAAGTGGCAGTCTTCCAGATCAACATCCACTCAATCCAATCATCCTTAATCTTGTTCCCATTGATCTGGGAAGGACCCGTCTTTGAATTCTTCTGTCTCATGAATCGATTAAACCTCTGTCTCATTCTTAGTTCAATTGCAGAAGGACGGCGTCTGGGTTGAGCTCCGAGTTTTAGTTGCTCGAGACGGCATCGGATACGTTGAGTTGACTCAGTCTTGCTTGGATGGTAGATGGTGGTGCCGCTGGACATCATGCTTTGAGCAGCTGAGATAAGTCTGCCAAAAGCACAATGCCGCCAACTTGGGTGGAGAAGAGGAGGCTGTACTCTCTCTTAATGCATTATTGTCTTGACTTCGCTGCTGGACTAAACAAAAATATCCATTTAAAAAAAAACTTTTTCTATATAAAAAAAATGTGTAAAAACTGATTCTGAGGAGAATAAATGGAAAGTGGCAACAGAATCTCCTGATTTATATTGCCACATGTGTTCTTTTATCCTTTAAATATGGGGTTAATTAATATTTTTAACTCGAGCTTCGATAATCAAACTTTAAGGTTTGGCCGTTTACCATTAGAGCATTGTCAGTAACAGTGTCTTTCTAAATCCGAATGACATAAGCAATAAAATGTTAAAAGATTCCCTCATGATAGAATACATTTTTTGAGAGCTAAATTGCAAAAACTTTTTTTTTTTTGCATCATGATGAAAGAATTTTTTTTTTTTACATCAGTAAATTATTATTATTTTGAGCAAAAATTTATTCCTGAAGGATGTAGAAACTAATATAAAGAAAATGAATAAGCTAATAATAGCATCCAAAAATTAGGATGATTACAAAAATTTGTACAAGAACAATCTATATCTATATTTATATGACAAATCTTGGCAAAAGTAGTATTAGCAACTTCTGGGAGTTAGTTTTTTTATTCCCAAATTGATCTTGTAATTTTCAATGAAATGACAATTGGAGTTTTTTTTTTTTTTGACTATTTATGAAATTTAATTAAATGAAAAACCATGATTGCGTGCAATGTTAAAGAATGAGTTATTAATCAAATATTATCTCCTACTTAAATCCTTTTTACCTTTTATTTTTTGGACTATTTGTACAATAAAATTTAAATAGATAAAAAGGACGTGGCTTTGTCCAATATACATATGATGACTAATAGTTATAAATTTGATTAATTAGACTCTCCTAAAGTGTATATTTTGTATAGTTTTTGGTGTTTGTCTTTTTTTATTAATAATATAAATAAATTCAATAGAAAAAAGCATGTGGCTCCATTTCCTATAAGAGGAAATTTTATCCTTTTTTGACTATTTAGAAATTTAATTTAATAGAAAAGAATTTGAGTAATGCGACTAGTAGAGAAAAAGTTATTAATTAGATATTATCTCCTATTCAAATTCTTTTCACCATTTATTTTTTGGACTATTTATGCAATAAAATTTAAATAGAAAAAAGAATGTGACTTTGTCCAATATACTTATGATGATTAAGAGTGATGAATTTTATTAGGTAAAACCTCCTAAAGTGTATTGATAATTTTTGGAGTTCATCCTTTTTTATTATTAAATGTGACTCCATTTAATATAAAAGAAAGAGCTATGAATTTAATCAAACATATTATTTCTTAAAATGGGCTCTTTGTACATTTTCTTGTTCAACTATTCATGTAGCAGAATTAAATAGAAAACAAAAGCAATTTGAGTTATAGAAACAACCATGAATTTAATTGAAAAAATGTCTCATAAAATAAGTTATTTGTTAAAGTTGAAAAGTCACTTATATCTGTGTGCTCAAAAAATTCAAATAGCATCATTACATATATTTTGAATTGTTTTAGGAAGTGATTTATATTAGTTAACTATTTTAAAATCTAGCAGAATTAATTTTTTTTCTTGTGTCCAAACGAAAAATATTATGAAGTTCTCTCAATGTACTAAGAGACATATATGTGCCCCACTATAAAGAAATCCTTTCAAAAGCCCTTGAAAGGAAACATTCAGATGATTATTGTATATAATTTAATGAATTGAACATATCTCCAAATGATACAATTTCGAATTGATTGATGAGCATTTTATGCTTTTATGGATTATAAATTTTTTTCAACACATTTCTGGGCATAATCTGCAATATAATATGAATACCCCATGCATCATGTTTTCATCTCATGTCTATGAATTCAAAATATTGCATTATTATTCTTCATTTTGCTGTACTGAAATTTCCATAAGTCTTATTTGGTTAAGCAAATTTGGCCTTCGTGGTTCCTGAAAAGCTCAAATTTTACTTCTTTTAATCAAGATGTCTCGAGATCACTTGAATTTTTTAGGTAAAATAAAAAATTTGAAAAATGACCTTTGTTATTTTTTACAATAAGATGAGATAAGTTATCTAAGCATATAGTTTGATTTGCTTATAAAACTTTAGCTTTCGAAGAAGTATGTTTCGTTTTATATTTAATTCAAAATTAAATATATTAGTTTCCAAAAAAGTTATTTAAATAAAATAAAATATTTTCGTTGACATTCAATTTTTGAAATTAAATCCACAATTGAATTAGTATAGGTGTTCTATAATAATATCGCATTGTCAAAACATGTAACGAATTTTGAAGAGGGTGGATAATTTAAATTATATTTTCAATCCATTTACTTTGTTTCACATATGTTTATTTATAAAATAATTAAATCCTTATGGTCACAAAATAAAAAAAAGGCATCACATGCTTCATTACTAGTAAAGAGAAAAAAGGGAAAGGAAATTTAATAAAGAAAAAGCAAAAACAAAGTAAAACAAAAATGTCAACCAACTATTGAGGACAAATTTTTTAAGAACAAAATTAAACCAAAGAACTAAAAGTGAAAAGAAATCAAATTAAAAAAATAATTGAAGAAACAATACTATTTGCCTTAAATTACTCAAAAAAAAAAGCAAGAAACCACCATGCCCAGCCACTGTAGTCTTTGATATCCACACTGTGTTCTGCAATCATCTCGTTTTATCACTATTTTTCTCCAATCAGATCCTCTCCCACCCCACCCCATCTCGTCCCCTTCACGAGTTGTTTTTCATTAATCCAACTCTAACGAACTATTCAGAGGAAGCATCCAACGTGTGCACGAACGACTATCGATACCAGCAAATTTGACATGTTAGCTCAATCCCAACTGAATAAACTCAGCCAAGAAACATATTACAACGAGTGGTTAGAAAGGAAAATATAAAGATGAAACCAAATTCAGAATAACAACTCAGAATATAACCAAAACTTTGATGAACTAGCCAAAACAATACATACGACCAAATGATTTATGCACTCTAAGTTCTGATTCATGTGTTCCACCATTTATTTTTCAGATGGAAAAGCCCTTGTTGCAAATGAATTATCGTTTGAATAATATTTTTTTAATCTTTATCTTATGTTGAATTCTTGAAAGTTGTTTCAGAGAAATTCAATGGATATTTGATTCTGATCCCTTATTCCCTGTCTTTGATGATTGGATTGGCACACTGTTTTTCAGTATGTACTTTGCTCTGGACTAGTCCTCTCCAATAGAATCCGTGCCTGAAGGCAATGTGCCGTAAGGAATGATTCAATCTTTCTCTCATCTAATCCAAGTACCTCTCCTCTCCTCTCCTCTCCTCAAACGTGCATAACAGAATGCAACTTCTCATTTTCTTAGTTCCTGGCATTTTAGAGGACGGATATGATGTTCTTTGGCAACGCTTTTTAGGTAAAGTAGCCAGCATATTCGAAGACAAGATATTCGACTCTACACATTCTAGGTGCCCCCAGTCATTGTTATTCTCCAATATCCATTCATTTTCATCAAACATCCATGACTATTGTTCAAAACTACAATCCTGTGGTGATACTTTGTGATGCATCTGGGGATTTAGAACATGTCGAAGAGCAAGACAATGTCCTGGTTGCTTCGGCCAGTTAGGCACAAGCTTGTTGAGCTCTGGAAAGTAATGGTTTTCTGTTTTACCTCTCAAACAATCCCTGTCCATCTAAGATGGTAAAAATGCAGTCTCAACATATGTTTGCGGCGTTTTATATTCTGTTTTGCGATCTTTTGACTTCAGAGTCCCATGGTAACGAGATTCAACAACATACTCGAAGTTCTAAACAGGCTAACTTACACAAAGACAATGAAGCTACCCTGATGCAAGTCAAATAGCCTAGACAACAACTGTACAAGTTTCTTTCTGAATCTTTTGCAAGCCAAAATAATATGGCTCGATCGGCTGAGCTGATTAATTGCGTCCATCTAAGTATTTTACATGTCGGTTGAATATTCAAAATTGCAAACTCAAAATTCGTCCTATGATTTTCTAAGATCGGTTGCCGGGGGCTGGGGGTCCACGACATCAAGCATTGCTTCCGATTCATCCAACATAGACTTTTTCAAACTTCTGATCATCACATCAGTACCTTCAATAGCATCAACCGTTAGAAGTAGGACAATGATCTTCTCAGCAAACCTCTGGCGTTCCTCCGCATCTCCGGATACACGACGACGGTAAGAATAATTGTTGAACAAACTTTTAATCTCTTTCAGCTTGGTTCCCCTCACGGCCAGGTTCTGATACGACTTCAGTGACTCTGACTTTCTTACTAGGTAATTCCTAAAGCTCCTTTGTATCTTTATCGCCGCATCAACAGGGGACAACTCATTCCATTTCTCCTTCTCCTTCCCCACTCTCGTCAGGAATGCCCGCCTTAACAGGAAAGACCCATGATCAGTTGTTTCTTCATCTTTCTCCTCAAGCACTGGTTCCATTGAGGCAACAGAATTTTTTTCACTATTGCCTCTGTTATTAACCACATCAAGCATTATTTCCAATTCATCCAACATAGACTTTTTGGAACTTCTGATCATCACATTAGTACCTTCAATTGCATCAACGGTTAGAAGCAGGACAATGATCTTTTCAGCAAACCTCTGGCGCTCCTCAACATCCCTGGCTACACGATGACGATAGGAGAGATCATGGAAAAGAAATCTGATCTCTCCCAGTTTTGTCTCCGCCAGGGCCAGCTCCCGATAGGCCTGCAATGCCTGTGATCTCCTCAGCAGGTAAGCCCTAAAGCTCATCTGTATCTTTATTGCCGCATCTATGGGAGACAGCCAATTCGATCTCTCCTTATTCAATCCCCTTGTGAATGCCTTTCTCAAGACAACAGCTCCGGGATCAGAGATGTCTTCTATCCTCATGCTGGCTGGCTCAGATGCAGATTTTTTGCCCTTGTCTTTGTTGTTGTTGTTGTTGTTGTAAGACAAGCGCGAGAAATCTTTAATAGAGGACACAGAATGCTGGGTCTGGCGGCCTCTATTCTCCACCTTGTCAAGCATCTTTTCAAGCTCAGCCACCATAAACTTCTTAGCAAGGCGAATCTTCACATTAGCACCCTCAATAGCATCAATGGTGAGGAGGAGGACAAGAATAATTTCTGCAAACCTCTGGTTTTCTTGGGGATCCCGGGCCAAACGATCACGGTATGAGGAATCCTTGAACGAGCACCTGATCTTCTTCAGTTTAGTATCTGCAATGGACAGATCTCGAATCTCCTGCGATAATTTTGATTTATTTCTCAAATATGCCCTGAAGCTCATTTGTATCCTTATCGCTGCATCTTGCGGCGACAAGAATCCATTCCTCTTCCTCTGTTCCAGCTCTGATCTCTTCAAGAAAGCTTTTTTCAAGAGGACTACTGCTCGTTGATCGGTTTCCATGTGTTCCTCAACAACATCAGCAGCACGATTTCGCCTGATTGAGGTGGCAGTCTTCCAGATCAACATCCATTCAATCCAGTCATCCTCAATCTTGTCTTTATCGATCTGGGAAGAGGAAGATGGATGATTACTATCACCCATCTTTGATTTCTTCTCTCTCATTAGTTGATTAAACTTCAATCTCATTCTTAGTTCAGCTGCAGAAACGCGGCGATTGGGTTGAGGTCCGAGTCTTAGTCTGTCGAGACGGTATCGGAGACGTTGAGTTGACTCATCCTTGCTCCTCCGGAAGCTGCTGCCTCTGTACATTGTTCTGTGCTGTTGAGATGAGTCTCTGCCAAAAGCATTAAGCCTCGAAGCTAACTTGGGTGAGCAGAGGAGGTTGTGACACACTCACTCTCTCTCTCTCTCTCTCTCTCTCTCTCTCTCTCTCTCTCTCTCTCTCTCTCTCTCGGGTGAGCAGGGGAGGTTGTGTGTGTGTGTCTCTCTCTCTCTCTCTCTCTCTCTCTCTCTCTGATGAATTTTGACTCGTTTCTTGTCTAAAACAAGCTTTGGCCGAATTACTTTTTTTTTTTTTTGAGGGACAAATTACATTTTTTTTTTTGGTTTTTTGCATTATAAAAAGAATAGACTTAAATAAAAAGAAAAGTTTTAACATCAGTATGTTATTAATATTTCTCGAAAAAATTTTATTCCTAAAGGACGTATAAAATAATATAAAAATAAAGAAAACAAAAATGTCAACAACCACTGAGAAAAAATTTTCTAAAAACAAAATTAAACCAAGGAATTAAAAGTGAAAAGAAATTAAATTAAAAATAATTGAAGAAATAATACTATTTGCCTTAATTTACATAAAACAAAAAAAGGAGCACCAAAACATCAAGAAACCGCCATGCCCGGCCACTAATTTATCCATGCTCAATTCAGCAAACATCTCTCTTCATCGTTACTTTCTCCATTCAGACTCTCTCCCACAACCAACACCCTCTCTCAATCCACCCTACCCCATTCCCCCTCACGAGTTGATTTTCCTTGATCTAACTCTAACTAACTGTTCAGACCCCCTTCTTTAATCTGGCTTTTTATATAACAAAATATATATATATATATATATATATTGTGTGTGTTTTTGTAATCGATTATAAGCTTTATCGAACTCAAATTTTTCCTTGTTCGCCTAGGTTAGTTTGAGGCTAAAAAATTTTAATTAAAAACTGAGTCTGGTAATACATCAACAGATGGTAGTAGAAGTTTGTTTGTTGCCCACAGGGATTGATTGGTGGAGGTGGTGAGTTGTTATTACCGCTTTACTGGTTTTGGAATAATCTGGGATTTAATGAAAATGTTATCATAATTTTATCCTAATATCATTTTAATGGTCTCCAGCACTGCCCCAAATCGGGCCGTATTCGTTTTAGATTAATAGAATGAGGGGCTTCTTTGAAATATAGCCAAACTTCAGGTGGCTAAAGCTCAAGGAGATAAACGTAATTACCCCTTAAATATGGCAATTAACTGTAATACGATTGATATTTAAATGTAATTAAATATTGTGGCTTGAGGTTTACGTGAAATGTACTTCAATGATTTTGTCGTTTACGGTGAGGATGAACGTTTCCAATTCAGGCGTGACATTTCCTCACATAAAAATATATATTTTAATTTATTTTTTCTTCAATGATAAGAAAAGCCAAAAGCAATACGGAACATATTTATATGGGTTGAGTCTACGTGAACTCAATGGTCCAGATGAAACCATCAAAACTCACCAAATCTTAATGAGTCTTGATGACTCTATCTGGACCATTAAATTTACATAAACCCGATTCATTCAAAAATAATCCAAAACAATATGGATAAGAGTTGGGAGCGAGACCACAGAAGAATCAATGACGATTATTTTAGGGAGGGCCACGGGAAGGTCCATGGCATTCTTGAAAGTAACTACTGCCTAATATAATATACTGACGGCAGAGCGACCCCTGCACATCTTTTATAAACGAAATTGAAGTGAAGCTCGAATTTTGTCATCTACTATAACATTGAGTGCAAGCATCCAACGTGTGTACTAACAACTAGCAATGTTAAATCAATCCCATTAAGTTTGTGGCAGCCAAAATGAATAAACTCAGCCAAAAAACATACACAACTTGATTCCAAATCAGGGGAAGGATTACGATGACCGGCTAGAAAGAAAAATCTAAAGATGAAACCAAATTCAAAATAACAACTTTGATTATAACCAAAACTTTGATGAACTAGCCAAAACAGTGCTTTGCCAAGGTTGTAAGAAGCTCATCGCCTTCGCATTCCCCTTTCACACCCAGGGAATGCTGGACCACCACGCCCTCTACCGCCCATGGCACTTGCGGCAGCCTCTCCTTCTGCACTCTCAGACTATAATTATTAAAAGCATGAGGAATTTCAACAGCAGGAAATGGCACAAGCATGCGGCAAATTAAAACACAGGTAACTTAGAAGAGTCAAAATCAACTGAATGTAGATGGAAGATCATAAATGATGACTAAAGAAGAAAATGACTTTTTTTTTTTTCTTCATATCAACAATCGGGATTTGAGAAAGCCAATCTAAAAGACTATACACAACTTGGCAGACAATGAAATCACTAGTAATAAATATTTTCTGAGGCCACAAAGAAGCCATTTGTACTTTAAGCACAGGTCAAATCAGAAGGTAAACATTTCTTCAGGATTACTACTAGGATCAAGAACGTCTAAATTTAAGTCCTAAATATCTCAAAGCACCCTTTTCAATCCAAGGCCAAGATTTGGCCTTGTCGAAAAGTCTAACAGTGAAAATAATACGCAAATTGACAACAACGTGATATTGTTCAAAAGTTCAAGACCCCTGACTGTCCAGAAGTTCTTTGACTGGTGAAATAGCATGTGCACATGTACATCAACATAAACACAATATACATCTCAACATACACGCGCGCGCATGTGTGTCTGTCTGTGTGTGTATTTGATTTTTCATATATATACTTTTCAAGGAACCTTCTTAAATATGAGCATTTAGATTTTCATAAAGAAACATGTTACGCAGAAGCTAAGCAAGGAAAAAACTTGCATCGTGTACATTGTCATTTGATAAAAGTTCGTCTCGATTTTATCTCAAGTGCTTCTTTTGTAAGGATGCACAAAAAATGGGTATAATCAAAGTTTGGTTCGATTGAAAATCACCTTTGGATTTTTAACGGTTTCATCTACACTTAACACCAGGCAAGCAGCTTCAGTAGCTGCATTTATGGCATTTATCCGCAAAAGAAAATGAGATACACAGCCAGAATTAAAATTTAAATAGAGAATTTTTCAGTAAAGTATCAGATAGAACATCATATACACCTTCACGACTGCTGGCTCCCATACAAAGTTGGCGAATGAATCAGCAATTCCGCCTATATTAATATCCACCCCATAAAGTGCACCCTCACCTGTTTAGATATGTTGCAACATGAGTAGCAAAGTAAATACGCACAAAAGGTATGACAATGACGAGCTAACAAGAATCTGCACATAACAACAGCAATCCATCTGAAACATCCAAAAAAGAAAAAGGCTAACCAGATGGTAGTGCGTGTTTTTGTCTTAATTTGTTCAAGACATCTGTTGCATCAAAACCAGCATCGTCGCATAACTGCCACGGGATTATCTGCAAGAAGTTGCTATGGGAGAGACATTACTTTTCAATAGCACACTGACAATTACAAATCCAATCACTTCCCAAAACAGGATCACAGCAAAAAGTCAAAGGGATAATTCAAATCTAATCTAAATTCTAAAGAAGAACCAACCAGGTAACTCAACTTGTAGCTAAATCGACTACCATAAAATGCAACCAACTCCTTATCCAGAGAGACATTTCCAAAAATTTGTCTAAGTAGAATGGAAATTTGGGAAGAGAGTACCATCCAAACCTCCTCCCACCGACAACAATGAAGAAAATAGAAGGAAACCAACATCTCAAAAAATAAAATTGTAAAAACCCAATTTCAGATATCCTTATACTCCTTTTTATTGCTAATGTGCCAAAAGGGGCATCAACAAATGGCATAGCATAGGTGAGAACTGCTCAAAATTCATAAAAGAGTCCCAGATGTTTACCTCCAGAGAAGAAAGCCCACCCTCTTATTCTCAAAAACCAAGTGAAGTGACTAAACGGTAAGGATGAAAATTTTCACACCACAAGGACACAAAGT
>JAMWEH010001354.1:0-27289 GCA_024721245.1 Mitragyna speciosa | reverse complement strand
TTGGCTTTGGCCTTTCCGCCACATAAGCGTGATCCTATTGGTCCACTAACAAGGGTAGAGCAAAGCATTGCGGTAACTACGGCATCATGCCATCGAGGAACAGCAGCTACAGCCCCAGGAGGAATATTACAAACAAGCTTACCGCTCACAATCTGCCAACTAATTGGATTTTAAATTCTATTCGTGAAACAACAATCTCAAAGACAAATACAATAAGTAGTGAAAGTAACCAAGATATCACTTGCAGTCAAGTGATGATCAATAGCTCGAATAGCACCAGCTGTCCCAATATCTTCAGGAACTGCTGCGACCTGTAAATGTTAAAAGATTAATAACATCAGAAATTCACAAAGGAGGTATCCACTCAATTATAATGCTTTAGAAACATTTAGAGCAATCATTCTCATAAAGTAAGCAAAGAGTGTCCAAATGAACAGAAAAATGGCATCAAGAAGCATCAAAAGAGTGTCCACTGTTGTACTGTAGCAGGCTTTCATTAAACTCAAGATCTAACTAAAATCAAAATGCATGTGGAGAAAAATGATCATAACATCACAACTTAATATTTCCCAAAAGCAAATTTTGCATAAAAATTAGCAAACAGAAAACCTCTGCTGCAGATATTAATTGCCCCAAATTTGTGTAATGAATACAAAGATCTCTGGTATATAGAACTTCCCAGTTTAAAAGATTAGAATAAAATGTATCTCATAATGAGAAATTTTCTTCAACCATAAATCACATTTTTCTTCTAATGCATTTGTACTATGATTGAGCAAAAAAAAATCCCATGCATCGATCGTCCACTAATGCACAGTCAAAACACAAATTTCTATTACAATATTATTACAGTATTCTTTTGTATTTTTGAAACACAATACCATTACAGAATTCCAATTTCTGGAATTGGGAAGTTTCAATGTTTCCTGTGTTTGCCCATGAGAAAAGCTTCAGGCAAGATTTTTCAGTTTACATAATGGAAATTCAAGCCCTGGGGCATTATAATTTAATAAAAAAACAGATGGATGCAATACATACATATCTATATATATATATATATATATATATATATATATAAAAGACATTGATGAATTTATCCCATATTTAAAAAATTCTCAACTAAAAGTATATGATATATCTGTTTTGTCTCAGGCCCTGTTCTAATGACCCTACTTAGATGCCATTAAGCCTAATGGCAGCCTTCATTTCTATCATCCACGTTAATTAATCTATTGACCGTTTCAGAACAAAAATCAGAACACACTATTTGTGACATAGGAATGATCATGTAAACAACCTGGGTAGCCTAATCTCTGGCTTCCTGGCTAATATTATCCATGTAACTAACAACTCTGTGTCAGAGACTGCAAGCTTGCTTACAGTTCGTGGAAAATATAAACTATTTTTGCTTCCAATAAACAAGTGAAAATATTAAGTATGAGGTTTCGTATGAAAAGTTTTGCCAATTCCAAACCATAACCACAGTCACCTCACCAGTTTAAAAACCAAATAATCAAAGTCTAGGGCAACATCATCTCTGAAACTATTTTATCACTTGCGTTATTCAGTTAACAGCCCAGTAGTATACCAGTAACTCAAATCGCCGACTTTTAGTATAGTCATCTGATATACATGATCAAAAAACAAGCAATTTACAACATAAATCCAATTAATAGATTACTTAATTAGAATGAGCACTCCTAAGACTTGCAAAGTCTTCCAAGTTGGTTTATTTTGCTTTCAAGTTGATCCCTGTAGCAAATAAATAGTTGCAATTTCTTGCCCTAATTTACTGAGAAGCCAGTAAATTTTCCTCTTTCCCTTGCTTGGTTTCCTTTCTTTTGATTTTTTCCCTTCTGGGGTTCCACAATAGAGAAGCTAACCCATTTGTAGCCAATTACAGGTTATCTAACCACAACGCACATAGTAATATAGATAAATGCCTAAAGAATATATGATGCTAAAATTAAAATTTTAAGCCTTCCACCTATAGTCAGATTCTCCTATTGCATTAACCAAATTCATCAACTTTTCATCGAACTACTAGTTAAAATATTCATAACCCTACACTCAACAAACAACCAGCACATTTGCAGGATCCATCGAACTCCAATATTCAACTAAAAAAAAAAAAATCTGAAATGGGCTTTTACACCCCCCCCCCCCCTCCTCTCCTCTCTCTTTAATTCAATGGCCATTTTTCTCATTTCACCATCAAATGTAATAATAGCAACTCATTAACCACATAGAGAACTTCTTCATTTTCAAATTCTCATTCCGGGCAGAAATTACATGAATTCAGCAGAATAATTTCATTATTCTCACATAAAATCGTGATAAACATCAAGAATTACTCAAGTCATCAGTCCTGACGTCCACGTGTAGGCGATCAACATAAGCATTTGATATCCAACCCCCAACAAGCAAGGCCTCGCTTTGGCCTTCAACAACCTAACAACACAAACAAAAACAATTCACTCCCTAATTTAATAAGAAATAAAAGGTCAGATTTTATAATAAGAAATAAAAATAAAATATCAATGTCGTTTGTGTTGATCAATGGCTATCCCTTTTTTAACCGTTAACTAAAATTTTTTAATTTTTTATTTAGATTTTGATAGCTACACTTTCTGGACTTCAAAATTTTGAAGATTGAGAGCTGGTTTATCTATTTTAAAACTGTTTAGCTCATTTTTTGCAATTCAATGGGGAATTAGGGGAATTTAAATACAATGCAAATGTTATTATATCATGAATATCTTGCTAATTATTATAATGATTGGTGAAGTCGGAGAAAAACTGATAAAATCTCTCATAAAAAATTATTAGAAAAAATTAGAGCTGGTATCTAAATGTATACTTTCTCTCAAGAGTTAAATTATTGATTTGTAATTTGCTCATATAAGTTGTGCATAAAAATTTGAAACCCCAACCCTAGCCTAGCCCTGCACCATTACTAATCGTATATTCCCACCCTATAACAATCCTTATTATCCCTTACAATGGTTTAATTGTCTATAATCAACATAGAATGTCCATGAACATTCTTCTTTTTGACAAGTAACACTGGTAATGCATATGGGCTATGGCTGTTTTTTATGATGCCTACTTTCAGCATTTCTTTAACTTGTTTTTCAGTTTCATTCTTTTGAACATGTCGATATCTACATGGGGCAAGTTTGAAAGGTTTGACATCTAGCTTAAGGGGAATTGATGATCTAAGGGGGCGTTTGGTTCAAATTCCTCAATCAATATCACTATGGGTATCATTAACCCTATTATGAGTATGGGTTTTCATGATTCCCCCCAACATGTTTGGTTTAATAATGGAATTGGTATCATTATAAAAATACTTGTTTGATTTACTGTAATGACTTTCAAAGTAAATTTAAAAAATTTTAAATCTTTATTTATGATATACATATTTTTTCGATTTCTTTTTTTATATCTTTTTAAAGAAAATTGCTAAAAAGATTTCTTCAATTTTAAATATAACCATAATCTAATTTGAGTTTTATGCAAATGATAACCTTAAAAAAATCATTTTTATTGTATTAATAGAGAGTATTATATATCTTTGATTTTTAGTTCAAGTTTTTATTAAAAAAATTTATTTAAAAGAATTTTTATAAAAATTTTATAAAGTATTAATAAAAAATATTCAAAATCAAAAGACAAAATAGAGAGAGAGAGAGAGAGAGAGAGAGAGAGAGACAGAGAGAGAGAGAGAGAGTATATTAGGGGTGTGTGTAACTTAAAATATATGTATTTTTTAAGTGGGTGTATTTTTGCCTTTAATCATAAGGGGTAATGGGTTTGATAGAATAGTATTTTGGGGGGAATCATTAACACCCCAATTAATCACTATCATTTCCATTGAATGATAGTGATAGTTGTTTAACAAACATCAACAATGGGTATCATTACTTATGATACCCATTCCCCTCCTTGATTCCCCTAAACCAAACACCCCCTAAGTTTCTCTTTGGTGGTAAATAGCTAGGCTCACCAAATACATCTTTGCAGTCCTTCTCCAATCTCGCAACTCAGCTTCATATTCACAATGCCCTCACACCTTTCAAACAAAAGTCTTCTTGAAGCTTCTTCTTTGTTCAAATTTGCACCTAATCACCTAGCAAGACACAAAAATATAAAAACACAAGTAGAATCGACTTATTAACACAATAAAACACTAAAACATTATTGAAAAATCACACAATTAATACTAACTATAACACACCATCACTTGTTCATCATATGTAATTGTTCATCACTTGTTCATGGTCATAGTGATTGAGAATTTGAACCAAATAGCTTCTAAGTTGTTGTAGGATAGGAATCAAGTTATACTTGATTTTTGTATTTGAAAAAAGGAAGGCTAACCTCTGAAATCTTGACTTGATTAACTTCACCTAATGCTTGGTGGGATTTGAACCCCCGATCTCTGGGTTCCCCTTTCTCTGTGTAATAGTATAGGATTATAAAAAAAAAAAAAAAACTTCACCCAACGCAAGTACGTATTCTTGAAAAAGAACTATTTCCATACCTGACTTTGGCCTTTAACCGAATTGATCCCGGATATTTCACTTTAAATCAATTTGGTACATAATATTTGAATTGAAACTTACATAGTTCCTAAAAGTATTCAATCCCAAACAAATTCGTTCTTAATATTTCGCCAAAAACCAATATAGTGTTCAAAAGTATTCTTTTAACCAAATTGATCATGAAAGTTTCATTAAAAATTAGGAAAATTCATAAAAAATACATACAAAATCTAGTGGTTTTAGTCTCTTGATTTTCACTTCATTTTATTTATAAAAACCTTGTTTTTCTGAAAGGACAAATTTGTCAATGAAATTTGGTTTCTGCATTCTTATGTTCCATTTGAATTAAACAGAAAAATTAGACGCAATATCCGCTAGTATACCACTCTAGTGGATTGGGTGGACAATTTGAAACAAAAAATAGTTTGACGAATAAAAATATATGACTTGAATAGTTTAATGTACAACAAGAATTTTTTACCCTAAATTGTTTGTTTGATTTTAAATACATTTTAGTCCCTAGTAAATTCTTATAGATAAAGTTGATGGATAAATTAACACTACAATCCAAAAGATGATAAAACATATGGACAAATTTTAACATTAAAAAGATAAAGTTGATGGACAAAACATATGAACAAATTTTAACACCACATCTCTATGAGATATATGTTTGTTGATGTTGGATTCAAGAAGAATTATATTGCAGAACTTTTAAATCCAACCATCTGTATTTTGATTATATAGTGCTGTGACATGCGAGGATAGCATAAGATCGAGCCACCCGTAGCCATGTTTCTTCACCTGGGATGACAGGTTGGCTATCTCTTACTTACAAGGTATCTGTAATTAAGCTGTCACAAGAAAGATTTTGCAAAATATATGTTCGCTCAATGAATTGTATTTTTTAGAATATTATTAGAAGAATAATACTGAAAAATGCTGTTTTTGATCCAATTCATACTCCACGTATTTTCACTTCCTTAGTTAACTCTTCTTGCGTTTACTTGAAAATATTTTTGGGATTAAAAACTTATAGTCATGGATTGACATATTTGTCTCCCATATTAACTGTCTTGTTTTTATTTTTTTTTTAAATTGTAAGTTAATTAAATTTGTTCTAAGTGAATCAATGAACCAAAAATAGAAAGAAAAGATAGCATTACTTGTGGCAGAATTTTGTGTACATCACTTTAAACCAAAATTGATTACTTGTTTTATCAATCTTATTTCACAGTAGGCAACATGTATTTTCAGTTAATCTTGTATGTATTATCAGCTTAAATTTCTGTTGATATAAATGTGCTTAGATTCTTATCCTATAATGATTAAGACATGTATGTGTAACTAGACACTGAATCTCAAAGCAATTTCCTGCAAATTATTGGCAAAATCTTGAGGTTTAGAAAACATAACCATATGGTCTGCGCCTCCCATCTCTCTGACCACATCTGAAAGGTTGCTTTCTATGAAAAACCTTTGCGCATCAGGCACTAATGGTACGTCGGATTCAGCAATGATATATGCTCGGGGAATTGAACCATATGTCTCCTTTGAAACCAAGAGCTGTTTTTGTCAAACCTCATCGTCGAAGAGCTTTGTCGCTCTTAAAGAATAATTTACAAGTTTTTAATCCTGTCAAAGATTGTTACCATTATATTTGAACAAAAGAAAAAAGAAACAAAATGGATAATATTTGTTGTTTGTTTCAACAATAAAAGAATATATCAATTCAAAGAAAAACCAAAAAACAATTCATCCATAGGCTTAGAACAAGTGTTATGGAGAAATGTTTACAAAGTTAAAAAAAATATATTTTGGTCTTCCAAGTTTTAAAAAGCACAAACTGTTTTTCGCATTCTTTGGTGTTTTAGACTATTTTATTTTCTATTAATGAGTTGAATACATAAGTAAGAAGTGCAAGTCAAAAGTGCAATTCTTGAAAAAGCATATATCTGTGAAAAACATTAAAATTTCATTAGTTTATAAGGCAAATGACAAAATGCTCACCTGCTTTCCTGTTCCAATAAAGTGAGTTCCATCTCAACATACTTCTTTGTTAAAGATAACGAGGATTTTTTTTTTTTCTATTGAGCCCCATTCTCTTTACATGCATCATTAATTTTGAAAAAATCTTTACAAAAATCATACTTTGTCCCTGCAAAAATTTGGTTTGAGAAAGAATAGTACTTTTTTTTGTCTGTCAAATCATCTTTCTATGCATTTTGACCTAGTGGAAAACCATGCTCCTGGGATAAAAACGCAACTCTCAAATTCTAGTTCCTCCTTATTTTGAGGACCATATGCTTATCACCAACGAAGCATGCGAACAAAAATAGCTATGTTCAGATTTGTGGATCGAACAGGAGAAGATAAAAATATCGTAAATATAGAATAATACTAAATGTATATTGTTAAACAGGAACTGTGTCTCTTTTTCTAATTGACGTAAATTGTTAGTAGTGAAACATTGTCGTTCTCTATAGTTAAATTTGTCAACCAATTAGATATTTAATTATAACTATTAAAAATGGTAAATATGTCTTATTTTCAAACTTAATGTGTAGAAATAAATGTTAAACCAAATTGATAAAGTAAAAATAATTATATTGGGAGGTCTGAGAAGATAATTTAGAATCAAATTTATAAGTTTAGACCCAGATAATACCTTTTAAAAGTTGAAGGACAAACTAAGAGAATGGACAACAGTATCCTTTTTAATTATTGAATATCACTCTCTCTCTCTCTATCTCTCTCTCTCTCTCATGAATAGGCTTTTTTTTTTTTTTCCTTTTCCATTTCTTTTCATTTACTCTAGTGGTGCAATTTGAGTTTGAGATGAGGACCTGTCTATATGTATGATTGAAGTGTCTTATTTACCTCTCGAGGAGAGTTCGGATACAATTTAGTTGCCGTGTAATTGGGCCCAAAGAGTAAAATTGTTGGAGGATCTCTAATTATTTTACTGTCCTCGAAATAATCTGCTGTAAATGGGTACTACATTTGATAATAAAAAAAAAAAAAATAGAACCAACAAAAAAAAATTCATTAATCAAAGAGTAATATCAAACCTCGTATATAAATGAATTACTTAGTGAAAGCTTTAGACTCATCGATAAAGCTAAAATACTTAAGCTTAGGATGGAGAAAATTAAAGAAAGCTAGCAAAGAAAAAGTCTCCAATATCGTAAACCAAATTGAAAGCCACAGATTATATAAGGATAAACTTTTGGAAAAAAGCGTTAAACTTTTGAAATCAAGGAGCTTGACGACACCACATACTTGGGCAGCTGATGCAAACACAAAGCCAAATTTATTTATTTTTTTTCTCTTGAAGTTTTTGTGGTGGAGGTAGGGATGGGAAGCAATAAGAATAAATTCTTGGTTGAACAACGTTGCACCGCAGTAAAAATACAAGAAATCCTAGTTTTCACAAAAAAAAAAAAAAAAAATTAAAAGCTTGCATTAATTTATAACTTTTTTTTTCGAAAAAAAATTTACAACTAATTTGATACTAAATCGACACTGCAGCATTTTCTACAATATGAACAAACGAACATAAATAATTAAAGGTCGACGTTGTTACCGCATCTTGAATCTGGGCAAAACTCAGTTCGGACCAACCATGTAAGCAGTGACAAAGACGCCAGCTGCAATTCTTTCAGGAAATCTTTCCATTACAGAGGAAACAGCAAGGCCACTATTGGAAGTTATGTAAATAATAACTTCTTTCCTAGATTAGTGGTGCTTTATATGGTGATTCCTAGATTAGTGATGTTGTATATGGTAGTTGTGCTGTACAGACATTTGACTAGGTTAAATTAGTGTAATTAGCTTAGTCTAAAGCTATAATTGATTGTCTATAAATATACTTGTATACTGCAGAAAAGGTATGAATGAAATGTGATATTTTTCTCCCAAAAGCCTTTCTTTTTCCTCAGCCACCATAGCTATGTCCAACAAGAATGACTCTATCCTCTGGTGATCATGGTTTAAAGTCGCGGTCGCGGTCGCGGCTCGTACCGTTCCATATCGGACTCGGTATATCGGTCGCGGTCTCGGTGAGACGTATATTTTAAAATAATTTTTATTTTAAAAATAATAAATAATCATTCAAAATATTAAACAAAATGCTAAACAAAAATAACTAAAAGAATAGTAAAGAAAATATTTAAGATATACTATTTTTACCGATATAAAAAACATTATATATCTTTAAGTATTTGAAAGAATGTTATTTCAAACAAAATCAAAATAGATCCATAAAAAAAAAATCTAAATAACACAAAACATAATTTTGAAAGTAATAACTATAGAAGTAAATGAAAAAGTAGTCAAAAAACTTAAGTTTTTCATGACATAACTACGCGTTATATCTATCTTTGAGAATTAAAAATAAAAATGTCACAAGACATTTTGTGATGTAGCATGTCTATAGTATATAACAAAGCCTTCTGTAAATTAATTGTTAAAAAAATTATTTTTTTATTTTTATTTCCTAATCTAAATTAATTTTCTATTTTCTCTTAATTAAAACCCTAATTTTTCTTTTTCCTTTTCTTTTCTCTAATTCCCCTACCCCTTGCCTAGCTCTCTTCCTCTCCCGTAACTCCCCTGCAGGCCCCCCTTTCTCTCTTTCTTCCCCTCTCCTCTCTACCGTCGCTCCACCTTCTCTCGCTCTCTCCCCCCACCTACTGCCCTACTGTCTCCATCCCCCCACCCACCACCTCCCTCTCCTCTCTGTTTCTCTCTCTCTGATCTGCCCCTCCCTATCTTTCCTGTATGAGCAGCCACCTACCTCATTCTCTTCCCCTCTCTCTATCCGCCGGCCACCACCATCCCCAACCCACTATCTCTCTCCACCCGCCACATCCCTATGCAAAAACAACCCCCGCGTTTCTGTGGCTGTGATTTGGTGCTTTTGTGTAGTGGTGGTTGTGATTTGGTGGTCAATGGTTGCGGAGGGTTGTGCGGTGGTCACTGAGGTGGCTTTGTTGGTGGTTGAGGGTGGAGATGGAGGTATCAGAGTGTTTTTTTGGCCCGGGTTGACTCGGTAACTCGGCCTTGACTCGGCCTTTTTTCTCCAATCCGGAGACAACTCGGTCCGAGTCAACCGAGTTCTGGCGAGTTCGCGGCGAGTCTTCCGTCTCCGAGTAGTATCGGAGCGGTCTCAAACCGGAGACCTCCGTTCCGGTGACGACTCGGCCGAGTCATCTCCGACTCGGCCGAGTCTTTGAACCATGCTGGTGATAGACGCTCCGAATGGGAATACAGAGGTTTATGGCAGTCGTCAATGGAATTCAGGGCTTCAAGTGGAATCTAATTTCGCCCAGAATGAGTTAAATCTATTGCGGTGACATTGTGACCCGCTTCCTCTAGTAAAGTTGCTAACTTGTACCAACACCATGCTCCGTGACAAGAACCATGCACCAACAGAAAATTCGCTGCAGAGGCGCAATGACGCTGAAACAAGTGTAGTATGACAAGAAATATTCATTATTCTCTGATAGGCAATCATTTTTTTGGCTTCCAGTGATTATATGCTAATGGACAACCATGTATGCTTTCATACTGGTAGGAAATACTAAACAAAATTTTGCCCGAACTGCTGGCGGGCGGTCAATTGATTTCTTTGTCGAGGAATTATTCCTTTCTTTGAGTAAATATTAAAATATCTATGCACCTGCAGTTAGAACTCTACGATTTTATTTCAGAAGTCAGGGTTCGAATTTTACCAATCATTTCCCCTCCACAAAATGTTATTGTATAGGTTGATAAAAAAAAAACAACCATTCATTTGTGCCTGGGCACAAACTCTATGCGTGCACAAGTGGGCTGCAATAATGAGGTGCTCAACTTTTAAATTTCAATGAAAAAAGTCCCGTGGTGGAGCCAGGGATATGTAATCGCAGTCATGGTTGATGACAAGTCTTCAACATATATATTTGTCGATTCTCTATCCATGTGTCCTGTTCTATTCCACGCCTTCAGAGATCATTGAGTTCAATAACTGAGGGGGCGCTTGGTTCGCAGATCGGAATCGGAATCGGAATTGGAATCATTCACTTTGGAATCGGAATGAAGTTTTTCATTCCAATATCCTTGCCTGGTTGGATGTCGGAATCGGAATCGGAATCATTCACTTTTGAAGATTTTATGATCCTAAATCATCTAATTTTATTAATTAACAAATAAATGATGATGTTTATTAATAATTATCACAACAAAACAAATAAGAAATCAAAAAGAAGTCAAAGTTGCAAAATTTTTAGAAATGATTCCGATTCTCCCCAATTTAGTCGGGAATGGAGGATTCCCAAATTTTCAGAAATGATTCCGATTCCCCGATTCCCATTCCCTCCAACCAAGCAGGCTATAAGGGATTCATTCCGATTCCTGATTCCGATTCCCATATACCAAGCAGCCCCTGAGTTCTTATTTCTAATCTCAGTTTTTAGAAAATGCATCAAATTCACGAGTTGAATTGGAGGCGAGATGTTACTAAATGTGGGCTTTTGTAGGTCGATAGGGAGTTGTAGTTAAAACGATATTTTTGAGAGATCCAGCCTTATATGAGTGCCTGATGCAAAGTTGGGCTCAAATGAGTGCGGCTGAGTTCGGAATAGAGCCATCATGATGTTGGACTGGGTTTTCACATTTCTTGTATCCAAAGGGATCAACCCAAGATTTTGAGTTTTGGGGGACAACATTAACATATATGTATAATAAAAATAATATAGCATTTTATTTTAGGACTGATATTTAAATAAATATAAAAATGTATTAAATATAAAATATTATTTCAATTAATATTTGACATATAATGATAAAACAACTGCACACAATCAAATGACATATTCAAATATGAAAAATGCTGTTTTTGGTCCAATTCATACTCCACGTATTTTCACTTCCTTAGTTAACTCTTCTTGCGTTTACTTGACTATACTTTTGGGATTAAAAATTGTTTTTTAATTTTTAATTGTTTACTTAACTGTCTTGTTTTTTATTTTTTTAAATTGTAAGTTAATTAAATTTGTGCTAATTGAATCAGCGAACAAAAAATAGAAAGTGAAGATAGCATTACTTGCCGCAGAAATTTGTGTATATCACTTTAAACTAAAATTGATTCCTTGTTTTATCGAGAAGGTATAGTTCATAGTAGACAACATGTATTTTCAGTTAATCTTGTATGCATTGTCAGGTTTAATTTCTATTGATATAAATGTGTCTAGATTCTTATTCTATAATATTAAGACCTGCATGCGTAACTATAAAAGTTGCAATAGAAATACTTCCCACTAGACGCTGAATGTCGAAGCAATTTCCTTCAAATAGTTGGCAAGATCTTGAGGTTTAGAAAACATAACCATATGGTCTGCGTCTGCTATTTCTTTCACTACATCTGGAGGGTTGCTTTCTATGAAAAACCTTTGCTCATCAGGTGGTATTGCTGCATCCGATCCGGCAATGATATACGCTCGAGGAACTGAGCCATATCTCTCCCTTGAAACCATAAGCTGTTTTTGTGAAACTTCATCGTAGAAGAACTGTGTCACTCTTATAGAATAATTTGCAAGTTTATAATCCTGTCAAAAATTGTTACCATTGTATTTGAGCAAAAGAAAAAGAAACATAATGGATAACTTTTGTTGTTTGTTTCAACAGTAAAAAAATATATCAATTCAAAGAATAAACCAAAAACAATTCATCCATCGGCTTAGAACAAGTGTTAGGAGAAATGTTTTACAAAGTTAAAACACTATATTTTGGTCTTCCAAGTTTTAAAAAGCACAAACTGTTTTTCGCATTGTTTGGTGTATTTTAGACTATTTTATTTTCTATTTAAATGAGTTGAATACATAAGTAAGAAGTGTAAGTCAAAAGTATACTTCTTGAAAAAGCATATATCTGCGAAAAACATTAAAATTCATTAATTTTGTTAGGCAAACGACAAAATGCTCACCTGGTTTCCTGTTGCAATAAAGTGAGTTCCATCTCAACATACTTCTTTGTTAAAGATAATTAGGTTTTTATTTCTATTGAGCCCGATCTAATCCCTTTAAATACATCAACAATTTTGAAAAAATCTTTACGAAAATAAAAAAATAGTAATTTTTTTTTCTTGTCTGTCAAATAATCTTTCTATGCATTTTGATACAGCTCCTAAGATCAAAACATAGCTCCTAAGAGGAACTGTATCATTTTTTTAATTTATGTAAATTGTTAGTAGTGAAATGTTGTCGTTTTCTATAGTCAAATTAGTCAACCAATTAGATATTTCATTAAAACTATTGAAAATGGCAAATATGCCTTATTTCAAACTTGTGTGTGGAAGAAATATTAAACCAAATTTAAAGGACAAAGTAAAAATAATTATATTTGGAGTTCTGAGAAGATAATTTAGAATTGAATTTATAAGTTTAGAACCACATGAATCTTTTAAAAGTTGAAGTACAACATAAGAGAATGGACAGCAGTTTTCCTTTTCAGTAAAGAATATCACTCTTTTTTTTCCCACCCCCCCCCCCCCCTCTCTCTCTCTATCTCTCTCTCTCTCTCTCATGAATAGCTTTTTTTCTTTCCTTTCCTTTTCAATTACTCCAGCAGTGCAAACTGAGTTTGAGATGAGCATTTGTCTGTATATATAATTGAAGTGTCCTATTTACCTCTTGTGGAGAGTTCTGATACAATGTGGTTGCCAAGTAATGGGGTCCAAATAGTACAATCGTTGGAGGATCTCCAATTATTTTACTGTCCTCGAAATAATCCGCTCGAATAGGGTACTACATTTGAAAATAAAAAATATAGAACCAACAAAAAAAAAAAAAATATCATCAATCAACAGTAATACTAAACCTCGTATATAAATTAATTACTTGGTGAAAGCTTGAGACTCATTGATAACAGTAATCTACTTGAGCTCAGGATGGAGAAAATTAAAAAAAGCTAGCAAAGAAAAAAATCTTCAATATCATAAACAAAATTGAAATCCACAGATTATATAAAGATAAACTTTTGCAAGAAAGCGTTAAGCTGGTGGAACTCCAAAGGAACTTGACACCACATGCATGGGCAGCTGATGCAAACATAACGCCAAATTTTTTCCTTTTTGCCTCCTGAAGTTTTTGTTGTGGAGGTAGGGATGGGGAAGAAATAAAGAATCTTGGTTGTTTCTTCTTAAAAAAGAACAAATTCTTAGTTGAACAACGTTGCAGTGCCGTAAAAGTACAAGAAATCGTAGTTTTCACAGAAAAATAAATAAAAGCTTGTATTAATTCACAAAAATTTTTCAAAAAAAAAAAAATTACCTCTAATTTCACGCTAAATCGGCACTGCAGCATTTTCTACAATATGAACAAACTAATATAAACAAATAAAGGTGGACCGTTGATACCTTGTCCAGAATTTGGGCAAAAGTCAAGTTCGGACCAACCATGTAAGCAGCAACAAAGACGCCAGCTGCAATTCTTTCAGGAAACCTTTCCATTGCAGAGGAAACAGCAAGGCCACCATAGCTATGTCCAACAAGAATGACTCTATCCTCAGAGGATAGACGCTGCAAATGTGAATATATAGGTTTATTGTAGTCGTCAATGGTGTGTACGGCTTCAAGCGGAATCTGATTTCGCCCAGAATAAGCTAAATCTATTGCCGTGACGTTGTGTCCCGCTTCTTCTAGTAAAGTTGCTAACTTGTACCAACACCAAGCGCCGTGACAAGCACCATGTACCAACAGAAAGTTCGCTGCAGAGGTGCGACGATGCTGAAACAAGTGTAGAATGAGAAGAAATATTATTATTATTCTTTGATAGGCAATCATTTTTGTTTATTTTTTTTGGCTTCCAATGATCATATGCTACTGGACTCTAAGATTATACATAGACACCTATGGTTTTATACTGCTAGGAGTACTAAACAAACTTTTGTTCAATTGGGTTTAAGACCTTGAATTGAATGTATTATGTTGGCTCCTCCTCTAGTTAGCAATTACTAAGATAGTGTCAGTGAGTGAATCTTATTTAAATTTTTTTTTATTATTATCTTAACCCTTCGGGTTATTTAAAAAAAAAAAAAAAAAACACTGCTTGCAGTCAATTAATTTTCTTTGTCTTAAATAGTAAAATATCACTCTTACCAGGATTTGCATCCATGATATGCAACCACATATATTTTTTCCCATTATCCATTCCACCGACCTTTTAACATTCACCATTCATTTGTGCCTGGGCACAAAACTCTATGCGTGCACACGTGGGCTGCAATAACGAGTCTAGGCCGTCCGATGGTGGAGCCAGGGATATGCACTGGCGGCCATAGTTGATGACCAGTCTTAAACATATTTATTTGTCAATTCTTTATCCATGTGTCCTATTCTTCCCTTCGTTGATCCAATGTAAACTTCTCAAGGAAATTTTCAAAAAAAAAAAAAAAAAAAAAAAATCTTGCAGGGTTATTTCAAGGAAAAGTTTGCATCCATAACCCGTGTAGAGTTTGCGTCCATCTTGTACACCTTGAGCCCCATGAGCACGGATCTTTGCTTTCTATTGGTCAAACATTTGAAATAGTTGCGTTCATGATTTCGAATCTCAATTCTTAGAAAATGCATCAAACTTCAAGAGTTGAATGGGAGTCGGCACTAAATTCTTAGAAAATCCCCTTTCTGCTATCCACAGGAGCCAACCCAAGATTTTGAGTTTTGGGGGACATCATTAACATATATGTATAATAAAAATAATATAGCATTTTATTTTAGGACTGAAATTTAAATAAACATAAAAATATATTAAATATAAAATATTATTTTAATTAATATTTGATATATAATGATAAAACAACTGTACACAATCAAATCGCATATTCAAACTCCAAAATTAATATATCGGAATGTGTTTACAAAAGCATTACTTGCACGAGTTATTTTTTGATGAAGCAATAACAATCTACAAATTTATACATTACAGCTACAATATGTTAAAAATAGTGATTAAGAGAATGACAATTTTCTCTTATTTGTTTTGTTTCTTATGATCCAAATAACACATCTTTTGACTTATCTAATTTACTTTATTTTTTCCTTGTCTTGGACTTATTTTATATTAATTACTTAGTTCATTAGAAAACTTGTGTAAAGCAAGGGAGAAAATAGGAAAATTTGATAAAAAGGCAAGATGACATTAGATCAAAAATTACTATAAAAATTTGAAGGGCTAAATTGTTTGGAGATATCACTTTGGTTTGATTCATACGAGGGAAAAAAAAAAAAAAGATTTGACTCTTCCAGATATTGCCACTGCAAAAGAAAGGGACCAATTGTCACACCCCGTGCTCGAGATGTGGCACTCGCCATGCCCTAGATTACGCTAGAACACAAGGCCGCATCAATACATACATTACTAAAACAAGTTAAGCTTAAGGGAAGAAAAATCATAGCCAAAGGATCTATTTCATTCATTCAAAATATGAGTATCCATAATACATTTCATTTCTTCTATAACAAAAGAATTGGGTTACTACAAGTATACCCTAGCATGAACAAAAGAATAGGGCTATACATTCATAGAACAAAAGAACCCTTTACAAAATATACCCTATCACCAAAAGCTCTCCATCTAAACCTAACTCAAAAGGTCCAAGAATCGGTCCAATCTTCCTCATGAAAAGTCTTCTTCGCTGCGATACAAATTAAGTAGTGAGTGACAAGTCACCCAGTAAGTAGTAAAGAATCACCTTGTGGCTTGAGACGGTTATACATATATAGTTTCATGCATCAAACAACATTAAGTGACTTAATTTATAAAATATGAGGTATAGCACATTCATTTCGCAATTACGTATATGAAATGTCAAACAATTCTAACGAGCTCAAGTAGTAAACTGACTAATGACCTTGGATATCCAGTTGTTAACTATAACCCGGTTAACACGGTCAATTACTGACTCTACCCAGTCAGTCCGGTCAAACAAAGCTAACTATCCCCGGTTAGCACAGTCAAATATCAAACATCAAACATCAATTTAAGGAACTAGTCCCGTCATAAGTCATTTCACTCAAGAGCTCATTTCAAACATCAATTGATCAAACACATTACCTCGTATAAACATTTCATATAATAAAGCGTAAAATAGCCCAACTCAAGCCAAGGAATTAACAATTAGCAATTTAGAATATTATCTCTAATCATAGCGTATTTTGAATAGGCAAGGGATTCGTAGACTACTTACCTCGATCCCACTTTAGTTCAAATAGTCGAAGTATGGATAACCGCCTTCCTCGCCTAATAACACACAAAGAACACTCAATTATAGACCTATTCTAACAATAATTCTAGAATAAAACATAACCTAAGGCCTTACACGAGAAAATAAAGAAGTACAGCTGAAAGAAAACATAACAAATGATCTGTGCCCGGAATAAGAAGAAAAGCTCACCTGCGGATCCAGCAGAAGTCCGAGCCGCGGGTAGGCCAGGGATGAGCCGCGGCCGCGGCTCATCAAGTCCCACCCACGGCTCTACATCCGTGGGCTTGGCTGCGGCAGTTGTCCACGCCGCGGCCACGGACAGACGTGACCCAACAAAAATGGAGTCAAGCCGCGGGTGCCCAGGCCCCAGCTGCGCCCGCGGCTGGCCTTCACAGGCTCGCAGCTCGACCTCTTGCAACACAACCAAACGACCAAACATTTCCAACCTCAACCAAACACCTCCAATACCAAACCAACCACTAAAACAACTTCAATATGGCAATACTTGACAAGATAAAGCAGAAACAAGACACATAGAACCCAAAACATTCATCCAAGACAACCTAAACTATAATCATTACTAAGTTCTTCTTAATTCCACTATCCCCACCATTCATCTTCTATCAATACACCTACAACAACACAAAGTATAATTTCAATAAAGCATAGGAGCCTTACAATTTCATATGCCTATCAAATATCATCTTCTCATACAATGTAATTAACTAAAAGAGGAAGAAATTGAACTTAGGAAAATTACGTTGGATGAAAGATTGGGTAGATGAGACAACACTTCCTCCCCTTGATCCCCTATTGGGAAAAGGCACTTCAACATCTCCTTTAAAGAATGATTAGAGAGAAAGAAGAAAAGATTTTAGGGATACTCAATTTGGAAGATGAAGAGAAAGAAGACAAATTGGAAGAATAATTGCCCTAATCTTATTTGGGCAAAATTTAGGAATTTGGGAATTTCTTTTAAGTCCCTCTACTTAAGAAAAATAAAACACCACCCCAACTCATCAATTTACAAAAGTACCCCCCAAAGGTCCTTAATATTACACCAATATTGTCAACCCACGTATTGTTTATTTATCTGCTGACATCAATAGTTCTCGTGTGAACTTAAGCCTCCAATACTCTTATTTAATTTTGTGATCTTACAATTTTGAAACTACAATTTTGAAAAAAAAAAAATGGTCTGAATCATATATTGGAACATGGCTGAATCAAATTTGTATACCTTAAACATTTAATAGGTCTAGAAAAAGATTGACCAGACTATAGTTGTTTGTAATGAATGAATCTGTAGGAATAAAAAAAAAACAATATTATCACTGTAAGATTTTATTCCTATTGTAAATGAGATGACTAATCAAATTTTTATTTTTTCTTTTCATAAAAATGATTAATTAACCAACTAAGATTTTAAAATTTGATGTTTCCAACTATGTATAGCATTATTTGTGATTAAACTTACCACCAACTTAATATGTTGTACTTAAAATTGCCATTATATGAACCCCCACTCCTAGAACAATAAAACTTATAACTATTGTCTCTATACCACTAATAAAATTAGTAAAGCAAGCACACTAAGATATGTGTGCAATTGAAAAATATTAAATTTTTTTAGCATTCATAAAATTAATATACATTGTTTTGTTAAAATTACATGCCAAAAGTATACAAATTATTCTTAAGGAGTTTCAAAATTAGATCATAACTTAGGTTTTTTTTTTTTATGTTAGCAATTACAACCTAAAAAGAGGAATTAAAAAAAAAAGAAATTAAAAGTAGAATAGGAAAGACCATCAGACTTTGTCTTACTTTATCAATAGTAAAAGTAGATGTAAAATAAAATCAGTAGAAAGAAAGCAGAGAAAATGCAGGCAGAAGATGTCGTGATTTTAAAGGTTATATAAAGAAAGCATGAAAAAGATATGCGTTAAAAGCATTGAAAATGATTGTGGATAAATACCTTATTTATGGTTATAGTTGATATTTGAATCCGCTGGAGTAGCATCGTCCTTCTAAATGAACGAAATATAACTATTTTATATAGAATTCTGAAAGCTTGATGGGTAGGGAAAGATAAATGGAGAAAGTTGATACTTAGAGCTAAAGGTGACAATCGGGTCGGGTAATGGGAAACTGGTTCGGTTGAGACCTAAGTATAACAGGAAACTGTTGACTCGAACCCGACATACCAACCTAAAACTAGTTAATATATCTGACCCGAACACAAACTACCATGGGTTGACGCGTTGGCAGGTCAACCCGTTTGATCCCAAAAAAAAAAAAAAAAAACTTTACATGCCAAAGTATAGTTGTTATCAATTTTTGGTAGATACATTTGCTATCAATTATTGGCGGAGAACCTAAGAGAATTGGGCTACTCGTTGTCATGGGCAAAGAGAAACATGTGTACATACGACCATGTTTGCATGTGCATACAGTTTACTTCAATAAAGATGTAGGGAAGAATAAGACCTTTTTAGATTACTGTCGTGCATGTAATCAACCATTAATTGAGATAAACTGGAAGGGGAATAATGAATAACCTTGTATTGACTTAAATCTTTTTTTTTGGGGGGTCAAAAGAGTTGACCTAATTCTGACTAGAATCTGACTTGTTTTTTAGCAGGTCAGTTGAGTTTGACCTGATTCTGACTCGATCCTGTTAAGTCTTAATTCAAACTCATTATTTTCGTGTCAGAAATTGCCACCCTATTTAGAGCTTACAGGAACCAAAAAAATGAGAATTTATTTTGACTTCTATCATGTAATAGGATCTAGGGTCACTTTATTTTTTCAAAAAATTGGAAAGAGACCACCACACAAATTGGAGAGCACTAGACAAATTGTGCTTTCCATTTATAGACAATAAGATAATATTTTTCTAAAAGACTTGCAAGTTTTGCATATGAAATGGTAAATATTACATGTAATATGATAACCTTGGCAAAGTGGCAAGGGGCCATTTGATAGCATTTAAGGTTCATGTTTCCTATTTATTTTTTAAAATTTAACAAAATAATGAAAACAAAAAAAAAGTTGGTTGAATTGTGTATTTTTAAAGGAAAAACATTTATAAAGTAAACTTGTTTCTTACACATAAAAACGTTATTTTCAACAATTTTAAAAAATATAGAACATAGACAAGCAATAAATCAAGTTCATACATCGTTTGTTTTCATTTCAATCCAACAACCATCCCATTCCAACCGTATCTCCGGTCCCATGACCCATACCTATAATATCCCAGCCAACTCACCCCATCCCAACCCGTCCTATTACAGCCTAGCTTATCCCTAACCCTTGCCCATCCTACTACTCCAATTTTTCACTTGAGCTCAACTTTACTCTTATCCAGCCTCCCTTCTCATCCAACACCACAGTCGTCTACTCTCACCAACACGTCACGCCTTTCGCTCCACCAGTCGTCCTCCCATATGCCAACCTACCACACCCCCTCATTTCCCTATTCCTATCGCACTTAGACTCTATTGTATCACAGCAATCCTTTCCCTACTTTACACTACCCCACAACACCTTTTCCTTCGTACTATTGTGGTTGTTCAGTCAAACATATTTATTTTTTCTTGTTTTCAATATAATGCTATGAATCAATCATGTTTATATTCTATTTTTCTTTAAAAAACAAGAACAAAATTTTTTTCCATCTATAGCAAAAAAAAAAAAAAATGATTGAAACAAATATAAGTTTACCAAAATGGCCATGAATTTTCAATAAAGTGGTTTTTGAAAAAATATAGTAAGTTTTTCTTTTGGTAAATTAAGTAGTAGTTTTGTTAAGAAATGAACTTTTCTAATAAAGTTGTAAATTTGTCTCTGAAAAAGTTAATTTTAACAAAAAGAGGTAAAATTTGATAAAATGTAGGAAAATTTTACATTAAAAAGTAAATTTTTTCTAGTATGTTTTGTTAATCAACTAATAAATTTTCCCAAAAATAAGTCATTGTATAATGAGTTAAGTTTTGCAAATGAAATGGTAAAATTTCTTGAAAAATAGTAAATAATATATTTTTCTCGAAAAGTGGCAAGATTTACATATGAAATGGTAACTTTGTTAAAAAATAGTAAGATTTTTTTTAGCAAAGTGGTAGGATTTTCTAATATAATGTTAAATTTCTATAAAACATTAGAAAATTTTGCTAAAAATAGTAACTTTTACATAAAAGTAATATATTTTACGAAGAGAGAAATTTTTTTTTTCTAATAGATTGATAAACTTTGCTAAAAAGCAATAATGTTACTAACAAAGAGTATGTTTTGTTAAAAATGTAGTAATATTATGTTTTGTTAAAAATGTAGTAATATTTTCTAACTATCAGTAGGCTTGTCTAACAAAGTGGTAGGTTTTGCTAAAAAGCTAGTATGTTTTACTAATAAAATAGTAATTTGGTATCAGAAGAATAATAAACATTTGGGAAGTTTTGCTTGTGAAATGATATTGTTTATGGCATATGATAGTAAGTTTTGCTAAAAGCTACTAAGTTTTAATAATAGCAGGATAAGTTTTCGCTGTTAAGTATTAAGCGTTACAAGAAAGGCAGTAATATTTTTGATAAATTAATAACTTTTGCTAAAAGATTGGCAAAATGTTTTGATCAAAAAGTAAGTTGTTCTTAAGAAATAGCAAGTTTTGCTATTTGATTAGTAAGTGCTCTTAAGAAATAGTAAATCTCTCTTAGAAAATGTAAATTTTGCTAACGAATTGGTAAAGGTTTCTAAAAAAAAGTATTAATAGTCATTTTTCCCCAAAATGGGTAGTGGTTTGTAATTTTGCTAGATATAGTGATAATGAATAACTAAAGTGTTAGGATGTTGTAATGAAAAAGAAAGATATGCTAAAAACATTGTAAGTTTTCCTTAATGTTAATGATATTCATTAAAAGTAGAATTTTTTTCCAAAAAGAAAAAAGTTTTACAAAACAAGATAAGTTACTAAGTTTTTGATTTGCTAATTTATAGGTAAATTCATCTACAAAGAGTCAATTTTTTTCGCAACAAGAGTATTTTCTTTTAACAGAATGGTTAGTTTTGATAACAATATGGTAAGATTTTTTCTTTTTTGATAAAGTGGTACGTTTTGCTAAGAAATGGTATGTTTTCTTAATCTAATGGCAAGCGTTGCAAATAATAGCAAAATTTGTTAAACAATTGCATGTTTTCTAAAAAGTTATAAATTTTTTTTTTGTAAGATTGTAAGATTTGCTAATGAATCAGCGATTTTATTTTTTTTATAAAATTGATCACAAGATGAGTCAGATTAGGAGGGTCATTGAGTCTATGATGGTTCCAGACCGATGGAATATCTATTAATATACCACTCTTGTGGATTAGGTGGACAAATTGAAGCAAAAAAAAATAGTTTAATGAATAATAATGTGTGATTTGAATAGTTTGATGTACAAAAAGATTGTTTTACCCTAATTTGTATTTTTTGGATTTTAATATATTTTAGTTGCTAGTAAATATCTTAACTTCTAGTTCAAAAAGTCAAAGAAAATATTTCTATATAAAATATATGAACAAGTTTTAACAATACGTCTACCAGGCATATGTAGTTGTTTGGTAATATTGTTGGATTCAAGAAGAATTCTATTTTAAGCTATTCTTACAAAACTCTCCGGAAAGTCATACACCATCATTTAGATGGCCAAGAGGACGCACAATTGCCATTCCTACAATTTTGTGGCCCAGATTTAAAAGTAAAAAATAGATGGACGAGATTGAACTAACAAGACCAAATTTAAAAAAAAAGGACATCATTTCGAGTGAAAAATAATTACACTTTATTTAAAGTTATATTATAATTAATCATAATTACACCATGATTTTGTATAATTACATAGTGTTCAAATTGTTGAAAATGTAAAGGGCCAGATTCTGAGCACCTAGAGCTATCTATCCCCCAGGCCAAGTTGTGAGTCCCTGGGTCTATCTATCCCCCAACTTTTAAATCCAACCTTCTGTATTTCGATTAGATGATACTGTGAGTTGCGAGGATAACCTAGGATCGAGATACCCTTAGCCATGTTTCCTCACAGGGTATGGCAAGTTGGCTATCTCTTAATTATTTGGCGTCTGTAATTAAGCTACCACAAAAAAGACTTTGCGATATGTTTGCTCAATGGATTGTATTTTTTGAAATATGATTAGAAGAATGATAATGATTTTTTTTTAAAATGTAATATATGTGAGAGTGAGCATTATATATGTGAGTGGCTAGAAAATGTAAAAAGGTGATTTATGTATATAGAATTTCCAAGTAAGATTGGAAAAATGATTCAATCCAAACATACACAATTGGAGTGTGTAGTTTTCAAACTCCACCTTTGTTTTTGATACAATTCAGACTCTAAGTATTTTCACTTCCTTAATTAACTCTTCTTGCTTTACTTAACTATAATGGTTGGAATAAATTTGCGGTCATGGATTTGGCATATGTGTCGCACATGTTAGTAGTCTTGTGTTTATTAATTTAGTTTTTAAAATTGGAAGTTAATAGAATTGATGCAACATGAATCAATGAACAAAAAATAGAAGAAAATATCATATTACTTGTATGCATTATAAGCTTAAATTTCTATTGATATAAATGTGTCTAGATTCTTATCCTATAATAATTAGGACCTGCACGTGTAACTATAACAGTTATAATAGAAATATTTCCCACAAGCTAGACACTGAATCTCAAAGCAATTTCCTGCAAATTGTTGGCAAGATCTTGAGGTTTAGAAAACATAACCATGTGGTCTGCTACTGCTATTTCTTTGACCACATCTGGAGGGTTGCTTTCTACGAAAAAACTTTGATTATTAGGTGGAAATGATGCATCCGATCCGGCAATGATATACGCTCGAGGAACCGAGCCATATCTCTCCCTTGAAACCATAAGCTGTTTTTGCGAAACCTTATCATAGAAGAGCTTTGTCACTCTTAAAGAATAATTCGCAAGTTTGTAATCCTGTGAAAAATTGTTATCATTATATTTAAGCAAAAGAAAAAGAAACGAGAGTGGATAAATTTTCTTGTTTGTTTCAATAGAAAAAGAATGTATCAATTCAAAGAATAAGCAAAAAAACAGTTTATCCATTGGCGTAGACAAGTGATCTGAATATGGAGAAATGTTTACACAAGTTACAAAAATATTTTTTTGGCTTCCAAGTTTTGAAAAGAGAACACTGTTTTTCAATCCTACTATTTGGTGCATTTTGGACTATTTTATTTTCTATTTAAATAAGTTGAATACATAATAAGAATTGTAAGTCAAAAGTATACTTCTTGAAAGAGCTGCGAAAAACGTTAAAATTCGTTAGTTTTATACGCAAATCATAAAATGCTCATATGGTGTCCTGTTGCAATTCAAGTCAGTTCCATCTCAACATGCTTCTATGTTAAAGATAGTTAAGTTTCTTTTTATGAGCCTGATTGATAGTGAAATGCTTAATTAATAGTGAAATGTTGTGATCTTCTATAGTCAAATTAGTCAATAATTATTACTATCAAAAAGGGCAAATATGCTTTATTTTCAAACATATGTGGAAATAAATGTTAAACCGAATTTAAGGACAAAGTAAAAATAATTATATTAGGAGGTGTGAGAAGATAATTTAGAGTTAAAAATTATAAGTTTAGAAGCTCATGGAATCATTAAAAGTTGAAGGACAAAATAAGAGAATGGACAATAGTCATCCTTTTTCATTATTGAATATCTTTTTCTCCTTTCGTTTCCTTTCCTTTTTATTTACTCCGTTGGTGCAAATTGACTTTGATATGATCACTTGTCTATATGCATGACTAAAGTGTCGTATTTACCTCTGGAGGAGAGTTCTGATACATATAACTAGCCAAGGAATTGAAACCAAAGAGTAAAATCGTCGGAGGATCTCCAATTGTTTTACTGTCGTTTCCGAACGAATCCGGTGTAAATGGGAACTACATTTGACAATAAAAAATATAAAGTCAACTAAAAAATCTTCAATTGAATAGTAATATAGACCTCGTATATAGATGAATTACAAAGTGAAAGCTTAAGACTCATTGATAACACTGATATACTTAAGCTCGGGATGGAGAAAATTAAAGAAAGCTAGCAAAGAAAAAATCTCCAATATCATAAACAAATTTGAAAACCCCAGATTATATGAAGATAAACTTAAAAGAAAAAAAAAAAGCATTAAACTGGTGAAACTCCAAAGGAGCTTGACACCACATACATGGGCAGCAGATGCAAACATAATGCCAAATAATAATTATTATTATTATTTTTTTTTGGTTTCTCTTGAAGTTTTTGTCGTGGGGGTAGGGATGAGAAGCAATGAGAATCTCGATTGTTTCTTCTTAAAAAAGAACAAATTATTAATTGAACAACGTTGCAGTGCAATATGAACAAATAAATATATGCAATTAAAGGTCGTCAGCCGTTACCTTTTCCAGAATTTGGCCATAAGTCAAGTTCAGGCCAACCATGTAAGCAGTAACAAAGACGCCAGCTGCAATTCTTTCAGGGAACCTTTCCATTGCAGAGGAAACAGCGAGGCCACCATAGCTATGCCCAACAAGAATGACTCTATCCTCAGGGGATAGACGATCCAAATGGGAATACAGAGTTTGATGGTAGTCGGCAATGGTGTGCACGGCTTTGAGCGGAATCATATTTCGCCCAGAATAAGCTAAATCTGTTGCCGTGACATTGTGTCCCGCTTCTTCTAGTAAAGTTGCTAACTTGTACCAACACCGTGCTCCGTGACAAGAACCATGCACCAACGCAAAGTTCGCTGCAAAGGGACAGTGATGCTGAGCCAAGTGTAATATTACAAGAAATACAGTGACTTTTGGATAGACAATCATTTTTTTGGCTTCTAATGATTTTATTTCGATGGCTTTTAAAATTATAAATAGACAACACTGCTTTTATACTGCTAAGGATGCCAGACAAAATGTGGTCCAAACTGCTTGTGTTTCCAAAGTTTTGACCTTTGATGTTCCAAACAAAGTTTTGACCCAGGTAAAACGTTCTTTGCTTGCACGTAACCTCCAATATCCTAATCATGAGAAAATTCCACCTTTGATGTTCAGGGGTCTGATGGAGCGGGAAAAATGGAAGCTCCGCAGCAAAACCAATTGAGACAATAAAATAGCAAAATGATAACTAGTATTTGTATTAATATTGAGTTCTTATGGATTTGCCGAATTATTAGTTCAAGATACTTATTTAAAAAAGAGTTATTATAATGAGATTTATAATAATCCCGTTGTTGAGAGATGGGGAGAGAAGAAGAAAGGAGAAGATTTCTACAATCGAGTCAATTTGCCAAAATTATTGTTTTATTCGTTGACAAATTTTGTTTTCTAAATTTAAAATGCATGGCGCGGATCTGTTGATAGTTTGAAACACAAGTTTATATCCCAAAGCAATCTGATCAAATCACAGTACACTAGCTTTTCAAACATCTTTTACAAAGACATTAGACAATTGTCGAACCATCCAATAATTGACAACAGCCAATCTTAATTATATTAACTTTACTTACAAATGGAAACAAAAAGAGAGATTACATGACATGGCACAAAATGAAAAACAGAACAGTAAAATATCAGTTGTTCGTACATTAATTCAAGCATAACAATTCTAAAAGTGCCTAGGTATTACTTTAAATGAGGAGCTTAACTTTAAAATTTTCAATGAACAATATTAATCCAGTGGTGAATGCAGGGATAGGCAATAAAAAAGTATTCGGGAAACACGTTAAAAGAATTTTTTTTAATTTTTTTAAAAAAGAGCATGCCAAATAAATGATGGTGTCAAAGCGTGTGTAATATCCTTTCACAAAGAGGAACACAGTTATTAATTTGGTGGATTCTCTAATTATACACGCAACCCTAGTGAAGAAATTTCTGACTAAGTATTCATCTTTCATATATGTTAAAGTTAGGCATAAAATTAGGAACGATCATACTGTAATCTACCTGTATAATCATAGAATAGGAACCAAAGATGACCTACTCCTAAGCTCCGGTTCTTACATCATTTTGATAGTTCAAAAACTATTAACGTTGATGAAATGTTATAAATCATCATGGTCGACTCACATCTAGTTTTTATTTTGTGATCGTTAATTTTCAAGAATTGCATTGGATTAACAAACAATATTTCATGCTTATAAACAAGGGTTTAAAACAGACAATCATTTCGAATATTGTATGTCCTCGCATGTACGTTCTCGCATTGTAAATATGAAGTTTGATTAAGTTCAAAATACAACAAACTTGACAATTGAAATTTCGATATTGAAAATACAACAAACTTGACAATTGAGAAATTTCGATAAAAAGTTTCATGCATCTAGAACCATTATGTAGAACATAATTATTTTCACTCTTTTTCTTCACCGTATTTGTATGCTCAAGTGAATTATTAGCCATACTAAGTAATACCAAAACTTTGTGCACTCCAAAAAGTTCGACAA
>JAMWEH010002378.1:0-17485 GCA_024721245.1 Mitragyna speciosa | reverse complement strand
CGCCATTTGATCAGTGCTTTGTTCCATAATTTCATGTTTACAATGCCAAGACTTCCACCTGACTCTCCTTAGCAATTATCATGCATACTTCAGATCAGTGCTAGACCACAGAAATGCATTTGGAGTGCTCCATCTCCACCTTTTTAATGTATAATTTTGGTAAAATAAAGAGACTTCTCCAGTCGATGAAGCATACTGTTTAGTACAGACTTCAGTAAAACTAGTACTCTTTCTCCACCAGAGGATAATTTTCCATTAGTCAACTTTGAATTCTAGCTAGAATAATTTTGTATAAGATATGGGTGGACAATCCACTGCGGTCAATGGGACACCTAGTACTTCTCTGGTGGCTTTTCCAAAGGCATCCTCAAGTAATTTTACCGTGTCAGCAGCTTCCTACTCAGTATTCCAACGGTAAAAAAAAAAAAAAAAAAAAAAAAAAAAAAACTTAGAATTGTTAAGATTGGGATGAAATCCAGATGGTTGAGTGAATTACTTCAAGGTTGTTTTCATCACCTTTAGTAGCTCCTTTTGAGTTGAAATCATCAGCAAAAGATATGTGTGATATTTTCAGGTCAGCAAATGTTCATTGAGAAGAATGGGGAGAAGTAACTTTTCAGTTATTTGTAAATGACAAAGAAAACGCAAGCCCCATGCAAATTAACGAAAGGGCCCCACCTACAAATTTAACTGAACTTGTCTTACATTTGAATTAAGGTAAGGAAATTTAACACTTTAATTCTAATTCATAACAGAAAATAGGTGAATGGTGTGGAAAACTAATTATAATTTGGGAAACAAGTTTAACAAACTAGCATTAAATTTGTCAGAGAGTGAATTTGGGAACAAATCATGGCACTTGTAATAGATAGAATTATATAAATGGAAACATAACAATATGGTTGGGTAATTGTTTGACCTTTTTTTTATTTCCTTTTGTAGCATAATGGTGAAACTTTTTTAGTATGTCATTGCAAATTCAATGTTATTTTCAAATTAAAGAATAAAAATTTTGTATCTGACACAAATTAATTGAAGTTGTGCAGCTATAGTGCTAATGGTCCAATTACGTCCCTATTAGTAGCAAGAATTTTGTTAATGCGTTAAATGGTGTTATTTAGCAAAATTAACACGACAAATGTACTTGTTAAGGTGTTTCATATATTTTAAGATCTTTAGCGAAACACAACGGTAGTTTCTATGACAATTATCACGACCAAATTCTTTTCCAGAGGCCTTATAAATCATTAACCCAACCCTCGCTCCTCCTCCCCTAACCCCCCCCCGGGGAACCAAAAAAAAAAAGAGGGAATGGCTCTTCACAGACAAAAGATATTAAACTGTGTAATTGCACAGGAGTCGACTGATTACAAATATATATCATGCCAATTATGCAACCGTAATTAATTTTTCCTGACGTGATTTAACCAGCCTAATTGATATCAACGATGGTTTGCTGCTGTAATAAAGTAGGTCAACCAAGGCCATGAAGCATGTAAAGAGTAATTAACCCAATTCTAAAACAGTTGAGAAACTCCATCTTGATTAATGATTCAATCTTTCGAGATCTTATAAAACACATAATCAAAATAAAGGCACTGTTGGTAAAATTGTCTCCCATATTTTTTCAAAAATCTTTTCTAAGTTTGTTACACTTAAAATGAAGTGATTAAGCCTATTTAATTTGTGGTACTTTGTGTAGGTTCAACATGTATATGACCAATTTTATCCAATAAGATGAGTCATCTAATAGTCAAACATTGGACATTTGTGCTTGCAAAGGCACTATTGAACTCTAGTTTACTTTATTAGATCGTACTTATCACAAGCTTATGTATTTCACAAATTATGACAAGCTCAAATTATTATCTAATTCACTTTATTTAGATTATAAAAATAATTAGTTGACACTATTAGCAATAAGACAAATTAAACACATACTTTTTTTTTGGACTTATCCTACTTATCACTAGCTTATATAATTTATAAATTATCACAGACTCAAAACTATTATCTAGTTTAAATCAAACTCGTTGATTGAAACAAAGAATCCTTTTCAAAGCAAAGAGAACATCATTTTGAATCAAGTCTCAAGATGTCTGGAGTTGTAGAATAAATGGACACAGAGAGCACGTCATTTTGAATTTAGTCTCAAGATGCCTAGAGTTGTGGAAATGTATACAACGAAAACTTCACTTTGAATCAAGTCTGAAGATGCCAGGAGTGGTGGAATGACCCATCATTGAGGAAACTTACCACATAAGATTTGACAAATTATTCTTTCCCCTCTCAAAATAAAAACTTCTGTTGAAGTTATTTTATTTTGGTAGATTTGTCCCTCCAGAATTAAAATCCCGCGTCCTCCCACCCTAAGTAGTGAAAAGTTGGTTAAAATGGACCAAATGGTAGTATGAGATACGATCCACACTCCAAATTAATTTAGATGGCCCAAATCAATATAGAAGTAGAGAAATAAAGTTCATAACATCTTAAGGATTTCGAATGAAACTAATGTGAGAAGGATCGAGATATAATGAATCAAGGGACTGGGATGCTTATGTGCACATAACACAATCAAGTAAATTGGGACTGCTTAGGAGACAAAAGAAGGGAAATTGGAAAGGAATGAATGTTGGATGAACCGTAACCACTCCAAAAGGGAAAAAAAAAAAAGATTGAAAAGTAACCATTTTTCTTCAAAAGCAACCTGTCTCTTTTGGAGAAAGGTTATTTCCATACACGGAATTGAACTTCACTATTAGGTTGAATTGAGAAAAATGGTAATGTTACATAATATGTTTGAATTGAGAAAATAAAGTTACTTCCTTTGTTATTTTGTTCAGTTTTCCAAGTTCTTAAGGCATATTTATCTTTGTTTAGTAGATATTCGAGCGGGGATCTAAAGCGTTATGCAGTACATTTTCACACACACACACAGATAATATGTTTGTAAGGCATACTGTTCGGGCTTGACCTTTTCTGTTTGGGCAAATTTCTCCAAATATTGTTAATAAAAAAAAAAGTCCCCATTTTGGGGTCACTTTTTTTTTTGATTCCCGCATTAACGTCGCCGCACATACCTTGTGCGGCGACTGATTAAATTTTTTTTTTTTTTATCCACGTGTGCAGTTGTGCAGTGTGTGTCAGGAGGGCTTTTTGTGCAATTTTTTGCAATTGTGAAAGTCACCGCACAAGCTTTGTGCGGTGACTCTCACAAAATGCATCCGAATTTTTTTTTTTTTTTTTTTAGGTGGGGCGTCTTTGGGGGTATTTGTGCAATTTATGGGTAATGTGAGAGTCACCGCACAAGCTTTGTGCGGTGACTCTCTATCCCCAATTTTTTTTTTAATTGCTGGTTTTTTTTTTTTTTTTTTTTGGTGTATGTGAGAGTCACCGCACGGTTGTTGTGCGGTGACTGTCACACACACCGAAAAATTGCATATCACTCCTTTTTTTTTTTTTTTTTTTAATACTTGAGGGGCCGATTGTGCAATTTCATTTTGGTGTGAGAGTCACCGCACACAGCAAGGGCGGTGACTCTCACACCAAAATGAAATTGCATATTAGCCCCCCTTTTGTAATTCAGATTTATTATAAGAATTACAAAAGGGGGGCTAATATGCAATTTCATTTTGGTGTGAGAGTCACCGCCCTTGCTGTGTGCGGTGACTCTCACACCAAAATGAAATTGCACAATCGGCCCCTCAAGTATTAAAAAAAAAAAAAAAAAAAGGAGTGATATGCAATTTTTCGGTGTGTGTGACAGTCACCGCACAACAACCGTGCGGTGACTCTCACATACACCAAAAAAAAAAAAAAAAAACCAGCAATTAAAAAAAAATTGGGGATAGAGAGTCACCGCACAAAGCTTGTGCGGTGACTCTCACATTACCCATAAATTGCACAAATACCCCCAAAGACGCCCCACCTAAAAAAAAAAAAAAAAAAATTCGGATGCATTTTGTGAGAGTCACCGCACAAAGCTTGTGCGGTGACTTTCACAATTGCAAAAAATTGCACAAAAAGCCCTCCTGACACACACTGCACAACTGCACACGTGGATAAAAAAAAAAAAAATTTAATCAGTCGCCGCACAAGGTATGTGCGGCGACGTTAATGCGGGAATAAAAAAAAAAAGTGACCCCAAAATGGGGACTTTTTTTTTTATTAACAATATTTGGAGAAATTTGCCTTTCTGTTTGAGGCGTGTGTAACTCATATCATATAGGCATGACGACGGGGAATATTGTGCACCCCTCTAAATTCAAAGGTACTTCCCTTTTATAACTCCACCCCCCCCCCCCCCCCCAAAAAAAAAAAACAACCAGCCAAAAAAAAAAAAAACCAACAAACACTCCAAAAAAAAAAAAAAAAACAAATACCACCCAGCCAATAAATCCCTTGGGGGTTTAACTTTTTTGGTTTGAGGCATGTGTGTGTAATTTGTATTATGTAGGCATGTCAACGGGGCATATTGTGTACCCCTCAGAATTCAAAGGTACTTCCTGTATGTATGCATAAATTTGGTAGGTCTGGAGCCTCATGATCTGATTCCTTATCATTTTTTACAACTTGAACTGGGTATAACTGTGTGGAACAATATTGTAATTATGTTGAATGATGATGTAATTGTATCAAAACATGATGTAACGTTTTTTACTTAAAACGATGTCATTTTTCTGATCATACTATTTCAATCTCATCCCTTTATTTTTTTTTTAAAATTTAGAGTGCAAAATTGTAAAAAATGACACATATGAAGCTCTTGCCCAAATTGGGCTGCCCCAACTCCAGGGTGCCAGGCTGGGGGAGTGAGCTGTTTTGTCTGGAGACGCGCGTGTAACTCATATTATGTGGGCATGACCACGGGGCATATTGTGCACCCCTCACAATTCAAAGGTACCTTCCGTTTGTATATATTTATATTATTCAACCCCACCAAAAAAGAAAAAAAAAAAAAGAAGAAAATCACAGCAACCCCTAAAGTTCCTGCTTAACTCTTTGTTCCCAGAAATCCAACGACCCAAAACTCTTCTCAAAGGTCCTCCTCAAACCTCCTGCTTGAAACTCATTAGTTCCCGAAGTCCAACAACCTAAAGCTGTGGAATTTTAACCAATTCTAATCGACACAGAATTATAGAAAAGGCCTTACCCACAAAACTAATTCTAATTAGTAACAGAAAGTTGGTGAATTGTGTGGAAAACAAATTTGTTGATGAAATGAGTCCAATAAACTAGCATTAATTTTGTCAAAGTGTGAATTTGGAAACAAATCAGGGTACCTGTACAAGATAGAATTATAAAAATAGAAAGATAAATATGTAGTTAGGTAATTATTTTAACGTGCATTTTTTTCCTTCTGCAGCTTAATGATTAAACATGTTTTAGTATATCATTGGAAATTTTATTTTATTTTCAAAGTAAAAAAAAATCATAATTTTGTTTCTGACACAAATTAATCAAGTTTGTGCTGCTACAGGGCTAATGTGTCCAACCACGTCCCTGTTACTCACAAGAAATTTTATAATGCGTTGAATAGTATTATTTAGCTAAATTAGCACAACAGATTTACTTGTTAAGATTTCTACAATTTTTTTCTTGAAATTTTTTAAATGAGTTGCATGGCAAAACACAAATGTAGGTTCTGTGGCAAATATCTCGACGGCGACTGCAAATTGTTTTAGGAGGCCATATCAAGCATCAATCAAACTCCCCACAACAAACACCAAAAAAAAGGCCAAAAAGGGAGAATGGCTCTTCAGAGAGAAAAGATAATACACTGTAATTGCATACGAATAGACTGATTACAAACATATTTGGCAATGTATCATGCGAATTATGCAACCGTAACTAGTTTTTTCTGACATGATTTAATCAGCCTGTTGGATATCAAAGACATTACAATGCCTTTCTCCACCAAGAACATCCTGGCAGATCCTTACATGAAGCAGAACTTGTATCTGAATCCATGAAGAAATCCCTTCACCGAGTTGTATTTGTTACATTATGTGAAGAGCGCAGACAACCCTAGAAAATGGTTGACATGATCATTTCCTGAAAAAATGCCGCTCTCTGTATCCTCTCCTCGTAATTGTTTTCTTGAACTGCATCTGACAAAGATTGTTGTTCGGTTTCTAGTCGAACTGTCCCTAATTCGAGTTTAACAGCACTACTTGATCCTATATATGAAAAAGGACACATTCATCTAAAGTTTTATACATCAGTAAAAACTTTATACAGACATTAGTAAAAACTTTATGCAGCACTTAAATTAAGTAAATTAGAGTTATAGCATCGAGTTTCACAGCACTACTTGAAAAGGAACTATTTAACTCTAATTTACTTTATTTAGATTATAAAAATATTTAGTTGACACTATTAGCAATAAGACAAATTCAACACATACCTTTTTTTTTTTTTTTTTTTTTGGGACTTGTCCTACTTATCACAAGCTTATATAATTTATAAATTATCACCCAACTAATAAACTCCTCGGCGGGTTGACTTTTTTGTTTGAGGCATGGATGCCTTCTTCTGTTGCGTCACTAATTGCGTCTAACCATTATGTGGCACGACCGCGGGGCATATTGCGTTCACCCTTCAAAATTCAAAGATAATTCCCGTTTATATATATTATTCACCCCCACCAAAAAAAAAAAATCACACACAAAGAAAGATATCTCCTTAAAGCTCCTGCTTAAATTCTTTAGTTCCCGAAATCGAACAACCCAAAACCCTTCTCAAAGTTCCTCCTCAAAGAGCCTCCATAAACTCTTTTGTTCCAGATATCCAACAACCCAAAGCTCTTCTCAAAGTTCCTCATCAAAGAGCTTCCATAAACTTTTTAGTTCCAGAAATCCAACAACCCAAAGCTCTTCTCAAAGTTCCACCTCAAAGCTCTTGCTTAAACTCTTTGGTTCCCTAAATCCAATAACCCAAAGGTCTTCTCAAAGCTCCTGCTTAAACTCTTTAGTTCCCGAAATCCAACAAACCAAAGCTCTTCTTAAAGTTCCTTCTCAGCTAGCTAGATTACTAGTATCAGAAATGTGGGGAAAATTCTGTCTTGTGGCAAATTTCTTCCTCCACTTGATCCAGCTTGCCAAGCAGTTCTTGCCATGGAAGGACAGGTCAGTACCACAGGAATTGCCAACCAGCAGCGAGCTCGAGCGGGGCGCAGTAGATGTCGACAGTGAGAATCAGGAGCAAGACCACCATCGATCAGCAGCCTCATCGAGCCACTACCGTTGATCACATCAATATGCAGTGGCCATTGCTGGTAATAGGAGTTTGTTTTGCAGCTCTTGGTGTAGCCTTGCAAGCTCTCCAAGCTCCTAAACCTCTTCCTACGATGTTTCACTACTTCTGCATGGTTCTGGAACTGTCCGTTGTTGCTTTGGTGGTGTCCATCTACATCCGCCGACGTTACGAGGTACCATCTATTGTAATGGAGCATGTTTCCATTTTTCTGGGCTTCACGGCATTCATGTTGGCCATTGGGATGAATTTTACGACCCCATTTACGGAAATAACTGTGGCAGTCGTCTTCTTTGCGCTCCTCATAATCATCTTCGCCAATCGCTCCATGCCTTGACATACAAATACTTCCAGTAAACAAAATTCACGCATTTCTATTTTATCTGTGTCTTTGCTGTGATATTGTTGTTTCCCCGCAGCATGCCTTCCTCATAATCATCTTCTCCAATCGTTCTATGCCTTGATATACAAATCATCCCAATAAGCGAAATTCACGCGAATCTATTTTATTTGTATTTTTGCTTTGTTATTGTTGTTTCCTCCAAGCATGTATATTTGTAAGAAATTGTCAAGTGCCCAATCCGTAAATTAGCCCGAGTTTGTGCTAAAATAAATAAAGTTGATTGGATATTTGTGCATGTTTTATGATTTCTAATATTTTGTTTCACTTTTGTTTGAAGAACGTCATAGCATCATTAGATTTTTTGTTTTGTGTTATTAGATCTTTCTATTTCTGAAGCTTCTGACCGGAGTTGGGAGCGCGAACTATGAGTATCGGTTGGTGCATGTGTGCTGCGTAGCCCACTAATCTAATCTTTCGAAGTTTATCCCACAATAGCATCTTCATCTCTTTTTTTTTTTTTTTTTTCGGGTAAGTAAGAATTTATACGTACCAAAGAAAATACCGTTACACCCAAAGAAATACAAAGATAGGGGCACAAACCAATCACTAAATTTCTATCAAAACACCCTACATAATTTTGTGGTATACTTGTCAATTGACAGATGCAAAAGTGACAAATCCTTAGCAAACTAAATATTAAAACCATCTATTATTACAAACACTGAAAGATTATAAACAAAAAATATGCTAAGGTAGTAACCGTGTCCTCTGTAACCACCTATCAGAATTGGTTTTCTTGATATTTTATAGAGAGAACAACTTGCATCTAACAACTTCAAAAATCTCCCGAATTGTACTAGCATCCCTGCATTTATACGTACAAAGTATAAAATTAGTAAGAATGATTTATATTCTTAAAAGTAAAATCGTCAAGCATGGGGAAAAGAAGTTACAAAATAACAAGATGTACTGTTACTTACCTTTTGTTCTTGCTTAATTCTTTTCTATTCTTTACCTTTTGCTCTTGCTTTACTTAGCTATTGTTCTTGCTTAGTTCTTTTCTGTTTTTTACCTTTTGCTCTTGCTGTCTTCTTTCCCTTCTCTCACCCACTAACAGCACCTTTCATTTATCTTTTACAAGTCTTTCTCATGTAGTTTCGCTGCCTTTCAAAATCACAAGAAAGATTCTTAATTAAAATTGCATTAAAGGTTCAATCTTCACTACAACGTACCGCAAAAGTTCGAAGAAATATCATATAGCTGAAAGTTTTGTTTGAGACCATGTACGAAGTCATATGAGTCTGATATCCCACACAAAAAACGCAATAAAATTTGCTTAAACTAAGTACAAGCCACACTCGAAAGCTATTTTTAATACACATACTATAAGTAGAATAAGATTTTGTACCTTTTTTATAAGAGAATAAACCTAGATTAATTAGTTCTTGCCTCTCTCTTTTTGTTTCTCTTCCTACAAGCCACACTAGAAGGGCGACGCATGTAGGGTGACGCAAAAGATTGACGTCATGGGCATAATCTTATGCGCACACGAACTAACATATTTAAACAATCAAATTTCAACAATTGACGCATATAATGATCAAAATGGACAACTGACACAATGGCTCGGACTAAAACAAACGTACTGCTTGATTTATCAAATTTGTCCTATTAGAAGATTCTTCGATTTGCCCGAACACGACACAACGACACAGCCGGAAGCTGGATTGTAGGATAAGTTAGAATCCATGCAACCATTCTAATCAAAACATTAATTAGCAGTGAAAGACTACAAAAGTAATGAGCAAATTTGTGGAAAACGCGTCGGAACTACGAAAGTATGAGGTTTAAAATAATCGGTGGGACGATCGGTGGTAGCTTTTCACTATTCTGTTCTCATTTTTCACTTCAAAAGCTTAATGAAATTGGAAACCAAATCCACTTATTAGGCATAGGAAAGTCAACCCAGAGTGGTAGCTTTAGGGAATAAAGTGTAATAAAACCTAATTCCAAAACAGTTGAAAAACTTCATCTTGATTAATTATTCAATCTTTTAAAGCTGCATAACACAGATAATCAAAATAAAGCCAAGTTGATAAAAATTTGTCTCCCATATTTTCCAAAAATATTTTCTGAGTTGCTTACTCTTAAAATGAAGTGATTAAGACTATTTAATCTGTAGTACTTTTTTTGGTGTGTGCGCGTGCGCGCGAAATCTCGGTCAATTTATGTACCCAAATGATTATGTATGCATACTATCATTTTATTAATAGGCTTTACCCCCAAAAATCCAGGATACATATACCACATTAAACCAAAACGGTTGATCTTGAATAATTAAAGAAAGCTAAGAATTATTTACCAACTTTAGTCCAACCCTTGAATGACAGAATTAGCATTTTGATGTTCAATTTGCACTATGACCATAGGGTACAAGTGGATCCACGCACATCTGTCTAGGGGCGTGATTCGGTCGGTAATTCAGTAAAATAAATTCGGTAATTTCGGTATTTTTGCTTAGAAAAATATCAAAGTGTTCTTAAAATTCTTTTGATTCAATTTATAGTTTTGGGTATTAAATTCTAATCTTGTAAAATATTTTTAAAAAATGCCCTTTTCATAATCCTATCAAAGTGTTCTTAAAATCTGGACTAGACTGTTTTTCACTAATTTTATATAATATTATTTTATAATTAATATTTATTTATCTATCTTAATTGCAATTAAAATATACGGCTATTATTTAGATTCAATTTCTTTTACTAAAAGAATGAAACCAACAAATCGAACCTAAAAAATCAAGACGTTTTAGCTCGACAACCAGTCTAAGTTTATAAACATTGTGCATTAAATTTTTAAATATATTGTTATAAAGAAATTTAAATCAAATAGTGGAGAACCTACATACGCCGCCGTTTCAAGGTAGCATCCGTTGTAATGGAGCATGTTTCCATTTTTCTTGGCGCCACGGCATTCATATTGGCCATTGGAATGAATTTTCCGGCGGGCCCATTTGTGGAGATTACCGGGGCAGTCTACTTCATTGCCTTTCTCGTTATAATCTTCGCCAACAGTTTTATGCCTGTTTGAATTCAGCATTCGATATGTGAAACAGCCGCAACATCGCAACATGGGGAGTCATCGAGGAGAAAAATATACAATACACCATGTGCATTACCACGTGGTGTACTAGAATCAATAATTTATCGCCATGTGGCAATGGTGGGTCATTACTTGTATTATTTGGCGATGTGTGATTGGTTCTAATGCACCACGTGGCACGCCACGTGGCGCGCGTGGTGCACGCAATACTCACTCGTCATCAAGGTGTTGTTTGTAAGTCTTTCGACTGCCACATCAGCAGCGTTCAGAAGCCAGATCGTATGATTGTATTTCTGCTTTTATATGATTAGATCTTTTTATTTCTTTTTTTTTTTTTACAATTAGAAAAAGGGAATTAGAAAACCTATTTGACTCCAATTGAAAGGAAAAAACGAAAAGTAAACCTAAAAGTTACCATGTGGCCTCTCTATTTCTGTGACTCCTCTAAAAGTTATTATGACTTTTGGAGTGGATTTGTGAGATCTTCTTATTTCTGAAGCTTATGATTGGATTTTCGGCACTGATTACAAATGTACTAGTAAAAGCTATTTCATCATGTAACTGTCTCCTTGAATGCAACTAATATTTCCTTTTATATATCCACTCAAAAACATATTTCACACGAAGAAATTTTTTTTGCTTTGTTGATGCTTTTAAGTTTAATGGATATTTATTATGCATGTTGATTCAGCTCCATCATTGTAGCTTATATCTACGCCTAGAATGTGTCTACAGAAAGATTGCTGAATTTGCTTATTCGTGTTCCCACTCCAGTCCGATACTAGCGTACTCGGCCAAGTCCGAGTGGACTAAACGAGATCTGCCATTCCGATTCTGGCGATATTCCTCGACGACACATTACTCGGTGAATCTCACTAGAGTTGTCATTGGAGTTTCCACTCCAGTCCTATACTACAGTACTCAGCCAAGTCCAAGTTGACTTAGCAGAGTCATAGCCAAAACGAGATCTGTCATTCCAATTCTGGCGATATTCCTCTAAGGGTAATAACCCAGTGGATCTCACGGAGTTATCGGTGTTGTCTTGCGATTCATTACCCCAAATTTTTTTAAAACTAAATCTACTGTTAACAACGTCAAAAATATAAGAGAAAAGGGCAAAGTAAAAATAATTTTTTTTTTTAAAAAAAAAAGCAAGATGTCCAAGTGAGGATGAGGAAGCTGTGGGCTCCTGCCGCGACTTTTTAATCGAGAAGAAGGGGAAAGAAGCAAATTTTAATTCTAATTAATAACAGAAAATTGGCGAATTGTGTGGAAAACTAATTATATTTGATGAAACAAGTTTAATAAACTAGCATTAAACTTGTCAGAGAAAGAGTGAATTTAGGGAACAAATCATGCAACTTGCATTATATCAAATCGTAAGTCGTATATAAAAGTTGCAAAAGCTATTCTTCTCTCTCACATCTGCTGTAAAATATTCTCAATTCTTAATCCCAGTCAATGCCAACTCTATATGTCAGATAAGATTTCTGAACATAATTCCCAACCCAGGCAGAGTAATGACAAGGGAAGGGGGAAAAAAAAAGTAGATGACTTAAGTTCTCCCCTAGTTCCATGAAGCATTAGAGGTTAGTGTAACACTCTAGAAACTTTGTCCTCTTAACAAGTAAAAATGAATCCATTTTATCCAAAGAGCATTGTTTTTCTTTTTTTTGAAATACATCCCAACTCAACTATGCCAAAAAATTCGTTAAAAAAACAGAAAATTAAGTCGTTAAAGAAAAAGATTGGGATGAAATCCAGAGGGTAGAGTGAAATAATTCAAGGTTGTTTTTTATCACCTTCATGACCTCCTTTTGAGTTGAAATCGTCAGCAAAAGATATGTGTGATTTTTTCAGGTCAGGAAATATTGATTGAGAAGAATGGGGAGAATCAACTTTTCAGCTAATTATAAATGACAAAGAAAAACGCAAGCCCTATGCAAATTAAGAAAAGGCCCCACCCACAAATTTAACTAAACTTATCTTACATTTGAATTAAGGTAAGGAAATTTAACACTTCAATTCTGAATCATAACAGAAACTAGGTGAATTGTGTGGAAAACTATTTTGGGGGATAATTATAATTTGGGAAACAAGCTTAACAAACTAGCATTAATTTGTCAGAGAGATAATTTGGGAACAAATCATGGTACTTGTGTTAGATAGAATTATAGAAATGGAAAGATAACAATATAGTTGGCTAATTGTTTTACCTTTTTTTTTTTTTTTACTTTCTTCTTGTAGCATTATGGTGAAATATCTTTTTAGTATATCATTGCAAATTCAATGTTATTTTTCAAATTAAAGAATAATAATTTTGTATCTGACAAAATTAATCAAAGTTGTGCTGCTATAGTGCTAATAGGCCCAATTAAGTCCTTATTTCTGAAGCTTATGATTGGATTTATGGCACGGATTAAAAAATGACACTACCAAAAGAGAAGGCTACGGCTAGGAGCGATTAGATTTTTCTTTGAAGTTTTGGAGCGTATGATTGGATTTATGGCACTGGATTTAAACCCCCAGAGAGAGAGAAAGAGAAGGTATCGACAAGGATTTTTCCGGCAACTTTTTAAGTAACTGCAAAATTGATCTAGAAAGGTGTTTTATGATTTATGATCTTCAGTTTGTTTGTCTTGTTATATATTGTGTATTATGCCATAAATAGATATTCTCTATTTATGTTGAAGATGTGGGTTTGAATCTCACAGTTACAGGTGTTGATCGGCTATCTTAAATGAGGCAATTAATCGTGTGGTTGGGATATAATAAATCAGGGATTGTGATGCGTATGTATACAGTTTCGTTAACATGTCATCCGTAATCTAGATTCGCAAAGAAGGCGAAGCGAGTGATTACGCTTTGATGTTGGGAAGTCTTTAGATGGACTGAGTTTACAGTCTAACATGTAGATTTTGTAGTTTAAAAGAGTGTTACATATGTATAGTGATACATGCTAATGTAAAACAGTGACATAAAAATACACATGTGATTTTATTTTAGACCACAAAGTCCACAGGTGAGGCCGTGAACTGAGGCCATGAACTGGATTTATGTAAAAATTTTCTGTTGATGTTGACCATTTTTGTGGCGGTAAGTTGTTTTTGTTTGGACTTGTTTTTTAATAACATATTTTTAAAAAATTTAAATTTTTAATCACTTTTTTATTTTATATACGCATTTATTAGAAAGAATCTTTAAAACTGCTATAGTAGTACTTTTTAAAAAGCATTCGAAAAAATACCATTGTGAAAAAATAATCATCCAAAGATAGGGATTGTTTGGATGGAGATCTTTAATTTGGAGACAAAAGAAGGAAAAATGGAGAGGAATGAATGTGGGATGAGTAGTAACCAGTTTTTTCCAAGAAAGAAATGAAAAGTTCTTATTAGGGAAAAATAAAAAGAAAGGATAAGTGCAAAATTTTCAAAATAATAGCAATTTTGTCATACCTGTCCACCAGAAATTAATTCCAATAACTGAATTGAACTTCACTAGTAAGTTGAATTGAGGAAAATAGTGATGTTACAGACTATGGTTGAATTGAGAAAAACAGTATAGCGACATACTATATGTTATTTTGAAAGTTAAGAATTCTCATAATATGACTAAATTATTTGTTGAGTCTCAAATTCAAAATTTTTATTCCTTACTTATTTATAAAATTTAGGTGTGTTTATCTTTATTTTGTAGATATTTGAGTAGTCATCTAAAATCTTATGGTGTAGTTGGTGACAATTTATCTTTAATATATATGCATGTAAGTTGTAAATTCACAATGTTTGTGATGCTACCATAGTCTTTATCACAAGTACATGTGTGTATAACTTATGCTAATATCTTCAATTACTAATTCAAGAAAAAAAAATTCCTCTAAAGATTAATCATTATTAGAGATTTATTATACACACAAAGAAATGAAATTGAATAAAAAACACAATCATATTGAAAGTTACAAATATTTATGTAAGCTCTAATTATAATTCTATTACATGAGTTTTTGGTTTAATACAAGATTGTCAAAAAATTAGGAAAAAATGCTTAAGTAGACCTGCCCTTCTACTTCATTTATAGACAATGTGATTAATTCAATAATCACATAGTTATGGTGATACATGATTTTATTAATTATCAATTTTGTTATACCATAATATAATGTGGCATATAAGTGAGCATGTAGACTAGTTCTACTTAATTATTTTTCAAAGAGCGGATTAAGGTTATGTCCAAAATTTAGGAAGGAGTGAAGCGAAATGATTTTGGGTAGACGCCAGAGGTGAGAATTTTTCGATCAAATCCTGCTAGCATCACAAACATTATGATTTTGAAAGTTATAGACGCATAGTGTTACTTCTAATGCATGCGGTTTTAGAAGGACGTATAAGCTTCTACAAAATAGGGTAGTTAATTCTAAATTATTAAGATAATAATATAGAAAAACATTTTTAGATATTGGTGTGGTAGTTTAGTCATATTATACATGTGTATACCTCTTAATATTACAGTATCTGTAAAAAAAAAAAAAAGCCTAAATAACAAATTACCCCCCTATAATGTCATAGTAGTAGCAAATTGCCCCCTGTATTCATGAAATACACAAATTGTCCCCCTGAATTGGTTAAAGACATTTTTGCCCTTCTTAAAAAGACGATTTGACAATTTTACCAAAAACCTAAAATTTTATGCCAAATTTTCCCAAATCTGAAATTGGTTAAAGGGTTTTTAACCCCTCTTTTTTTTCACTTTACCATCCTCGTCGAATTCAGAGGTGATTGAAAGTAGTTGGACTTGAAGATGGAGAAGGAGAACAAAGACCCAATCTTTTTTTCCACAAACTCAACAAGCGAAGTTGGAGCAAGTATTGCTTGGGTCATTCAGAAAAGGGGCCTTACAAGTTCCAGTCCAGACCAGCTGATGGTCTGGATTGGAAGTGAAAAAATGAACGGTTGTGATGGAAACAATAGGGCTAAAAATTAGCACAAAAAATGACATCATTTTTTGTGTGCAAGTGGTTATGCCAAAATGTTAGACAGTTACACTAAAATTTTGGACAGTTACACAAAAATGCTGGAGAGTTACATTGATTTCAACTAGTCCGAACTGACCCTCAATGAACTTGCGAGGCCCCAGATTCCATTCATACACACCACATTAGCAGCTGATGTGGTGTGCAAATTTTAACTAGCTCTTGACATGTGGATGTAGTCCCAATGTGCTTTATGGTAAGATTTGGTACAAGTTATAGTATGAAATTGTTACACCACGGTCTAACAAAGTTATACCATCATTCAGTATAGTTACACATTTTAAGTAACGAGTTACGTACACTTCTACCATCTGATGCAAGTTGGAGTTTGAAATCGTTACACCACAATTCAACGAAGTTACACCATCATTCAGTAAAATTACACATTTTAACTAACCCATTGCGTACACTTAAGTGTAACTTAGTTACACGAAAATAATGAAGAGTTATACCATGACACTTGCTCCTTATTGGCTTAATCTCAGCCGTCGGTTTTGCTCTCTCTCCTAGTTGGTTTGATCTAGTCAAAATTTGTGCACCACATCATATGCTAATGTGGTGTGTATGGACCAAGCAATACTTTTCCCTAACGGTGAGGGTGTATTCATTATAATTTTGTGAATTTGAAGGTTCGTTTTATAGTTTCACCAAATGTTAAGGTTCGATCTGTAATTTGGTTAAACCTCAAGGGAAGTAGATGTAATTAACCCTTTTATTATTGTACTCTCCATTTCCTTTAGATACTCAATCTATGGTCTCATGGGAGTATTTACAACATTTCTTTGCCTAAAGTTGTTTCTGGAGTTTGCAACCTTTTACTTGAATCGAATATTAATGGTTTAAAAGTATTACTCCTCATTTTGTGTGATTTATAGTATGGTGTTCATCTACAGTTTATAATTGAACATATGGAGATGTCTACAATTTTGGGTTTCCAATGGTAGACTTTTAAGAGGGATATGAGGATTCCTCCATCCCCTCTGTACATGCTGTTATTTCAAGTTGTATCTCATTGTGTCTTATGTGGAAACGTTAAGACAACATTAATTAAGAAAAAGGAAAAACTTTAAAATTTTACTTTGATTAGGAAATTCTACTGTCTTGTAAGAGTTGATGAAAGAGGAAATTTCCAGAAAATTTTGTATAAAAGGCAATTGTTATCAGTTGGATTGGCATGATTTCACTAACATTGAAAACCACAGCGAAATGCTAAATATTTCATTATCAAATCCAAAAGTTTTAACAATTTATTATCTTGAATAAAGGAGTGCATGTATTATATGATTCAAGATTCAAGACGTTCTTCATCATTTTCAAACTTGAAAATCTCTACTCTATTTGTGAGATAATAAGCTTGTGAAAGTCAAAACCATGAACACCAAAATTGATATTCCAATGCTATAGTTAAAAATTAGAGGGGTAAATTTGTCTTTCAAACTTTAGTAGTGAAAGTCTAGGGGCAAAGTCGTCAATTCAAATATTAATTGTACATGTGTGGTAACTTGCTACTAAAATAGGGGGTGATTTGTGTATTTTGCAAACACAAGGGGGCAATTTGCTACTACTATGACATTATAAGTAATTTGTGATTTAGCCAAAAAAAAAAAACTATTTTTCTTTTGGATCAAAGAGTATCTGTGACATAAATTTGTTACCATCTATGACATTCATGTTTTCCAATATACAAAAGTACGAAAGTAAATTTCGTTGTTTAAAAACAAGCTCAGGTATGAGTTGAGACTTTGAAGCTGGGATTT